>VOPJ01003541.1:0-66423 GCA_014673585.1 Semibalanus balanoides
GCTGCCTGGACGCATTAGCCGAGTTAGTGACCCGGCTGTGGCATCGAGCCGCCACCGCCGCCGCTGCTGCTGCTGCCGCTGATGCTGCCGCTGCTGCTGCCGCGGGCTGCTGCCGCGAGCTGCTGAGACCGGTGGAGCCGGTGTCTGCCGTCCCTTCCGCCGCTGCCTGCCGCCCCGCCCCCGCCCCCGCCACCGACCACCGCCGCTGGCAGTAAACATCCAGCCCGCAGCTCTGGTCGGCAGCTCGGCCCGCCGGCCCGGGCTCAGCCAGCTTGCCGGTCGGTCGCGCCGCCGCGTAATTTATGGACCAGGCTCGCCAGCGAGATTGAGACCCTTCTCTGCCGTCCGACGGCGCCGCTTGACGGTGTCGACGCTGAGTGCAGTCGGCCAAATCGTCGGCGCCGGCGAGCCTGCTCGCGTTATCGCTCTGTTTTGCATACGGACCGGTCGGCCGGACCCTGACGCTCTGGCTTCGGTGGTCGGCGGCCGTCTGCTGGGCGTCGACGCGCGTTTTTCTGACGTGACGGCCCGTCGTCGCGCGGTGGCAGCGGCTCGTCGGCTGATTTAAATACCACGCCGAGCTCCGATGGGCGGGTTATCTCGTCCCTAGGGTCGCCTCGGAGCTCGGTAGCGGAATGCTTTAGGGCGGCGGTATCCGAAAACTATCGCTCTTTTCTATCACGGGTAGGCCACTCCGCCCAGTTGGCGTTTCCGTAGGAGAAGCACGCCGCGGCACAAGGCGGCGGGGTTCGAGTGCTGGGCACCGGACGCAGGGCCTATATAGCGTGGTGGGATGACAGTGGCAGTGGGTGGGGATACTGGTGCGTGAGGAGTGGCACCACTCTGTCGGCCGGCGTGCTGGAGTACATCCATCATCAGTGGCGCGGCACCGTTGCCAGGGCGGAGAGCCACACACCGCTCTCTCCGTCGTCTCAGCTGCTGTCGTTCCACACGCTGGGGAGCACAGTGTGCGTGCTGGACCCGCACAAAGTGGCGAGATGGAGTGCTCTGAGTTCGCCGCACTCCCCTCCGCTCTTCCCTTCGCTCTCTCCCTCCCTCTCCCTCTCTCCCTCCCTCTCCACCCTCTCTTTCCGCTCCTTTCGTTCCTCCTCAGCTGCAATATCGGGTTTCGCGCCGTTTTTGCGCGAGCGGCGGTTGTGGCGCGACGTGCGCCGCGGCTAATTGGTCGCTTTTCGCTGGGCCGGGGGCGGCTCTCAGCCTGAGAGGCTCCGAAGACTGAAGGGTTCCGTACCGAGGGCCGTACGGAGGCCGTGCCTAGGACCGTGCCTGGGACGCACGCCGAGGGCACTAGAGGGTCTCCTCGCTGAGGGCCCCTCAAGAGCGGTGAGTCACCACACTAATGGCCTGGCGCGCTGCAGGGCGGTGGTCGGAGCTTTGCGCGAAGATGACCGGCGCAGAGCGAACGTGACGTGGGATGTGAAGACTGAGGACTAGGTTTTCCGTTTCGGACGAGGACGTACTCTTCCAGGTGGCGATGGGCGGCGGCGGCGGCAGGGCGGTGGATTGCTCTCTGGGGCCACACGACTGATGTCCTGTCGGCAGCTGTCGACAGCTGTCGGTGCCGGCTGCCGTCCGACAGGAAATCGATGTCGCTGCAGCGCGGCTGACGTGATTGTGACGTCCATTGGCGGCGTGCTGATGTGATTGTGACGTCCAGTGGCGGCGAGCTGACGTGATTGTGACGTCCAGTGGCGGCGTTCGTCTGTTCGCGGCTTCAGATGAAAATTCTGCAGATTGCTTCAGACAACCGCCAGACGCAGATATTTAATTCACAATATGGGGACTTTATCCACCACTTTGCCAATAGTGGGAGTGTCGCGTGCTGAACGATTTATTAACCGCCCAACTCGCAGGCGACAAGTTTCGGCAAACTTCCGCGTTCGGTTCTGAGTTTTGCAATGGCTGCGGGCGTTTCGCGAAACGCACCACTTACGAGCGAGATGAAAATGTGCGGTGGGCGGAAGTTTGCGCTCTCAGCGGAGCAGGTAATGCAATATTCCCGCGGGAAATGGCTTTCATCGAGCGTGGAGTGCGGCCATTTGGACCGCGGCTACCCTGGGGAAAGTCACCACGTGCCGGCCAATCTCCGCCCATTCCGGTGAACGTGTTCGCCCTTTGTCGGCGTCTGGGGCGTAATGCAGTACCGCCGTACTGCTGCCGACTCATATGGCGCTGATGGTCGGTAGCGCTCGCAGCGACGGCGCTTCCGCAGCCGCGGCAGCGCCTGTGTCCAGCTCGCCTAATGCCGGTAACGACGCTCCGTCTTGTGGACAGTGCAGGAACTGCCTCAGCCTCGCCGGCGCCGCTGGAAGGCGATCCTTCTCTGTCGACTGCTGATGACCCGCGTTAGCCTGAGGCGACGACGGTGACCCAGGGTTGGGTAATGGGCCGGGGAGGGCGCCTCCGCCGCCCCCGCCGCCGCCCCTGCCGGAGCGGGCGGCGGCGGGGCCCGCTCATTGGCGTAATGGACCACCAGCTGAGGGCCGCCGCTGCCGACGAGGCGGCGGCGGGGGAGACGACGGCGACGGCTGCGACGCGGTGACATGCCTCTGAGTAACGGTGTCCGCTGCGGTATCACCGCGGCGCGGTATGGCCGTTCGTGGAACGTGGACCGTCACCGCGCCGCCCGCCGTCCACAGATCAGGATTAATAGCCGGCGGGTAGATACGGCGTCCATGTCGTGCAGAGCGTGCTGATGAGGGGGGACGCGTGTTAGTAATGGAGGGCGACATGCGCCGGTCTCAAGGGTCGGGTTGCGTGCGGTGGCCACGTCAGCGGTGAGTAGGACCGCCCCCGCCCCCGCCCCCGCCTACGGACGGTGAGTAACGCGTCACAAACACCCGTGGGGCGTCGCCGCCCACGCGGCCAGGTCAGCGGTGCCTCTCCGCGACGTGGTCATCTATCAGCCAGTTGTGTACTACTCGCTGGATCTGCGGTGTACCCTCTCAACGCCCTTCACTTCGATTGGATAGGCATTGCATTTGCAGGAGGGTGTGTGCCATTGCAGCATGACTGGGGCCGGGTCGCCAGGCTTGGCTCCGCGGCTCAATATTTTATCTTGCGAGAACATCAGATGCATTTTCTTGATGAAAACTAAAGGGCATTTATTCGCGTATGAAAGCTATGCCTTTTTTATTTTGTCGGAGCCTTTCAGACGTGCAATTTTCGTATGTTCTTTGCCGAAGAAAATCTTAAATGGATTTTCTTTACGTCTTTTAGGCTGCTTATCCTTTACGTGGTATGATTTTTTTCTTCTGAGAAATATATCATTTTAATTTACCCTTCACCGTCTCCGTGGCAGATGATCAGGGCAGCGCTGGTATCAGTCGGGCCAGGCCGGATCCTGGCGGCGGCCCGTTCCACCGGATTACTGGGTAATTTATTCGGATCCGTGGGCCGAGCGCTCGTCCGAATTAAGCACGTAATGTGGACTGGACTCATTTGCTCTGTCGGTCGGTGATAAATTCAGCAGCGGCAGCGGCAACGGCGTTTTCCATTTCCTTTAACTCGAATATCTGCTCAGCCTGGTCGGCCCATTTCTCGGTGTCTAGTTACCCTGCATTTCTCCCCCTCAAGTCGCTCCGAGAACGCCCTGGGGTGATCTGGAAGCGACTCGGGGCTACGGGTGCGTCTAGGGAGTGACTCCGAGTGAACTGGGGACTGCCTGGGGCAACCCAGACCGCCTAAGCAGTGACATGGGACGACCTGGGCCACCCGGGGTGCCTCGACAGTGACCTGGAGCGCCTCGGCAGTGACCTGGATCGCCTCAGCAGTGACCTGGAGCGTCGCTTTAGCAATCCGGGAGCCAGTCCTATGGGGGCCGTCGTCGCGTCTCAGTGCATCTATATACGGTATACGGGTGGTAGATCGTCGCCTACCGCCCGTCGTCCCCTCCTGTGTACCGAGCCCCGCCCGCTGCTGCGCATCGTCACGTCCGACGATGACGGACGCGTGGATGAGTCACCGCTCACGGCGATCGATTCCCGCGAGATCCTCCGGCAATAGGGGAGTTTTTTGATTGGGGGAGCGCGCGGCTGGCCGGGGGGCGAGGCAGTCGACTCCCGCAGTGCCGTGGCAGTGCCAGCGACCAAGCACAACAGGGCGGTGTGTCGTGGGGTGTGGCTGGCTGTGTGGTTAGCGGAGGATCAACGAAGGCCTGCGAAGACCTTGCGAGGACTGAGCGAGGACCGAGGAGGAACCATGCGAAGGACCGTGAGAGCGTTTTCGGACGCATCTGCTTGAGACCGTGACCTAGCGAGTAGTGAGGAGCGGGTTCGCGGCAAGTGGAGCACCTCGGCACCGGCAGCTGCGGCGGCGACGAACCATCAGGTTAGATAGATGTACAGATGGGAGCCCTATGTCGCCCCGCCCAGCCGCTGGTCAACGCCGATTGGAGCTAACGAGTTACGAAACGAGTTCTCCTGGCGGCAGCGATAGCAGTCCGGGACGTGATCGGACCATCCGGACACGGCTGGTCGAGTGGCGTCACGTGCAAGAGCGTCGCCACCTCCCAAAAGTTGGGGAGGCATTTTAGTCGTTTTTTCCATGCAGCGTCCATAGACGTAATGTAAAAATCCGAAAATGTTCGGGGACGCGTCCCCCCCCTTTATGACGCCGCCTCTGGTCATGTGGGTCGCGTGGCTCGGCTGGACGGCTGCTGACGGCTGGACGGCTGGACGGCTGGACGGCTGGACGGCTGGACGGCTGGACCGTGGACGTCTGGACGGATGCTGGGCTGGACGGCTGGACGGCTGCTGGGCTGGACGGCTGCTGGACCGTGGACGGCTGGACGGCTGGACCGTGGGTGGCTGTATGCGTGTACGACGGAACCTTGCCGCCCAGGACGAGCGATCGGCTGCGGGCGGACTGATTGCTCGCCGCAGAAGCCGGAGTGCGAGGTTACAGCTCGCTCGCTGATGGATTCGTCCGTCCACCGGTGATGACGGCGAGACGTCAGGAGATGTTGGCGAGACGTCATTTCGGAGCGAGTCGGGCACTGGGTCACGAGAGGAGACGGATATTGCCCTCCGGCCTGATGGCAGGGACCATGACACAGGAAGTGTGACTGGTAGTCGACGAACTGGCTCGTTTAACTTGCTGACCGTATTGCTGTCTGGCTGTCTGACAATCTGGCTGCCTGACCGTCTTACCTTCTGACCGTCTTCCCTTCTGACCGTCTTCCCTTCTGACCGTCTTCCCCTTCTGACGTCTTCCGCTTCTGACTATTTTTCCGCCTTCTGACCGTTTACCTTCTGACCGTTTCCCTTCTGGACCGTCTACCTCTGACCGTCTTCTCTGACTATTTTCTTCTGACGTCTTACCTTCTGACGCGTTTCCCTTCTGACGTCTTCCCTTCTGACCGTCACTTCCCTTCTGACGTCTTGCTTTGACTCTTTCCCTTCTGACCGTCTACTTATGGCCGTTCTCGTATACCCTCCTCTCTCGTGTCGTCTGTGATCAGGGCCAGTCGGGGTGTTCGATCGACGCGTGGCCGACTTAGCGCGGTCATCAGTACCGGTGACCCTAATGCGGTCATCAGTATCGGTGACCCTAATGCGGTGTCATTCGACCTTCTACCATCGCCTCCCGGTGGGGTGTCAGTCCTCGATTGGAGATGGAGCAGCCACATTACGGTTCCCATCCCTCCGGACAGTGAGCTGGGGCAGCCAAAGCCGGTTCCCTGCGCTCCCGGCGGAAAGCTGGCACAGCTCCTCTATTCCAGGCCCACCAGGGAGTGGACCCGCCTCCGAGCTCGACTTGAGACACGCCGTCGCCGAGGGATGTCGGTCAGAGACGGCGGACCGGTCCTGGTCGCGTCTCGCCGCCGTAAATCGAGCAGCGGTCCGACCAGCTCGTCTGTTACACTGGGATCCACTCGACTGTCGACAGCAAAACTCTCACTCTACCCCGCTCCGCCCGGCCCACTCTGAGAGCTCATTACCCCGGTCGCAGGGAGTTTATAGGGCTGACTGACTGCAGCGCCAGCCCGACGACAGCTGGGTGGTGTTGCTAGCCGGTGACCGCCGCGGGCTGCAGAGCTGACGGCTGACCTACAGCTGGGCTGCGGGACGAGGTGCTGAGCTGTGTGCACTGGGCTGAGGTCTGGGCTGCTGGCTGAGCCGGGGAGCTGGGCTGAGAGCTGCAGAGCTGAGCTGCGGAGAGGGGCTACGGGGATGGGCTGCCGGACAGAGAGCTGTGACTGGGCTGTGGAGCTCCGGAGCAGCAGCGTCCCGGTTCTGTAGACCGCCTCCTCCGCCGCCGCCGCCGCCGCCGCCGCCGCTGCCGCCGCCGCTGCCGCCGAATGCCACTTCCGTAAACACGGGCGGCGGCGGTGCAGCAGCACATCGGACGGCTGTGGCTCTGCCGGATCGCTCTACACTCCCCGCGGCGAGCCACACCCGGCAGCAGCGGGAGCGGCGGCAGAGACGGAGCGCCAAAATAGCCCACCTCCCCCACAGGGCGTCACGGACGCACCTGCCTCCCAGCCTCCGGTCTGCCGAGGTAGAGGAGCCCACTGTGTCGGGCCGGCCTCCGGTCTGCCGGGGTAGAGGAGCCCACTGTGTCGGGCCGGCCTCCGGTCTGCCGGGGTAGAGGAGCCCACTGTGTCGGGCCGGCCTCCGGTCTGCTGGGGTAGAGGAGCCCACTGTGTCGGGCCAACCTCCGGTCTGCCGGGGTAGAGGAGCCCACTGTGTCGGGCCGGCCTCCGGTCTGCCGGGGTGGAGGAGCCCACGGTGCCGGGCTGGTCTCCTCTTCAGATGCTACTTAAATGAAAAAGCTGGTGCAAAAAATAAGTTAACTTTGTCTTACTACCATTGAGGAAAGCTCCTATTTTCTGGGTGTAAGTTATCAAATTTCGTTAAAAAATTGGTTAATGACATGACGAATTCACAAAATAAGTGTTATTTTTTTAGCTAAGGAACCACGTTACTCGGTCGCCTCGTCTCCCATGCTAGGCCGGCCGGATATTGTGGCGTGATGCGCTGCCGTGACCTCTCGTCACTGTACCGCTGCCGTCGCCACCATCGTCTCATCGTCGTCGGCTCACGGAACAGAGTTTGATGACCCCTCGTCGTCGCCGGGGACGGCGGTGACGGCGGCAGCGGCCCCGTCGGCAGCGATGATAGTGCGGTGGTGCGTGCTGCCGTGCCGTGCCGTTCTGCTGTGCTGATGTAACCTGCCGGCGACGCTGGTCGCTGGCAGCGGGCCACCCCGCCGCGGGAGGCCGCCCGACCTGCAGCGCCGCCGGCCGAAATAGGACACATGCGCCGCTCTCCCGCACGTGCCATCCCCAGCTGGAGCCGTGTAGCTGCCGAGAGGTGGCGGCACGCTCAGGAGATACTGCGAGCTGTCAGGCAGACGGGCCAGAGTGGATTGTGTGATGATGTTCGCTTACTGGCGGCTGGCGCGACCGACCGAGCCGGCTGGCGCGGCTGAGCTTTTGGCGGAGCTTTTGGCGGAGCTTTTGGCGGAGCTTTTGGCGGAGCTGCTGGCTGACACCCTTCTGAGTCAGTGGCCGCCGGGTTTTGGCAGCGGTGGCCCGCCCGCCGTACGCGACGCGGAATTTCCGGCGGGGGATTCCGCTGGCAGCGGTCGCCGCCGGAAGTCGTGCTGTTCACAGTCGGCCGACGACCGCTGACGACTCGCAGAAAACACACCGGCGCACCGGCCCATTGGTCAGATGGTGAGCTGCGAGCTGCCGGCAGGGCTGCCCCCTCGTGATCGGAGGGGGTGTCACTTAGAAACAGCTGAGTTGGCTGGCGGTTCAAGGAAAGCCGGTTCTATCCGGTAAGACGACAAAACAGCGAAATGCGTATAGTGTTGGTTTGTGGATACAGCAAACAACGCGGTTCTACTCGCTGCGGTTGACGTTTTCAGTAAACAACAGAGTGTCTTCGCTGTTGTTTACGTATATTCTGCAGATATCCAACGGACTCCGTCCAGCTGACTCTTTGTGCTGAGCTGTCTGCCTTGCCATACCGCGCCGCGCTGTGCCTGGTGCCACTGCTGTTGATACGCTGCATGGGACGCTGTGCTATTGATTTACGTTCTCGGGCTGTGCTGGTTAACAGGAAGTGGCCGGTTTAGAGAGCTGTAAACAGCCCTGTACCGCCGCTGCCGCTGCCGCTGCTGCTCCCGCCGCTGACGCCGGCCGGCGCCATGGTCTCCCTGTTTGGATAGGAGTCGCCGCCGGTCCAGAGTGCAGCCCGGCGGCAGACGCTGTGTTTGGAGAGGACCGCGTCTCCTCCAGCAAACTCCCAGCGCGACATCCATGGCCGTATAGTAGCGCCACCCAGCGGCGGTCAGCGCCACCTAGCGGCAGTGATGGGCGGTCAGGGGTGGTCAGTGACGTCCGAACCACAGCAGCGCGCGGCGGCCGGCCGCTGCAGTACTGTGTGCAGGCCAGAGGTGCAGGCGCCGTGAAGACAGTCTGCTGACGTGTGTGCGCTGCAGTGGTGACTGTCGCCTCAGCGGTGGTGACGCTGAGGTGACGCTGAGGTGACGCTGAGGTGACGCTGAGGTGACGCTGAGGTGACGCTGAGGTGACGCTGAGGTTGGCAACGGCAGGTGTCACCACGGCCATGATCTGAGGTGGGTATTTGGCGCCTCGACACCGCAGGGGCGCTGTTATGGCTCGGTGTGTGCGAGGTGGGCCTGCTGGCGCTGCTCCTGATCTTTGTAGGGTGCTGCGGCGGTAGCAGCAGCTTAGCAGCGCGGCGGTGCCGTTGGTAGCTGTAATGGCCGCGACGGAGGTGTTTGGCGGTGGCGGCGGGCTGTGACGACGTGCGTCTGCAGCCGTCTGCGTCGCGCGGTGACCGGTGGCTTCCTCTCGCCCTCCCGCTGCGCTCACCGTGCGTGACCAGTGGACCGGCCACTCATCCCCTCTGCAAACCGCACGTGCGTCGGTTCAGCGCTCGACTGCGGCGCGCGGCGCGTGTGGTGCGCCGCGATTGCCGCGACTGCTGGCCGGGAGCGGCCGAGCGGCACGGCTGAGTGAGGGTTCCCCAGGGAACGGCGGTCATGTTCGCACGCAACGGTTTGTCGAACCCGGCCGAGACACGGCCGGTTCTGACGCGGCGGACAGCTGCGGTGGCATTCACACCGCAGTTCTGTGGAAATTGAGCCGGTTATCGCACGTCGTCGCTGCGAGTAGTCGGACGGTATACGTTCTCTGAGCGCCACTGGTGGGACGTGTGGTAGTGTCCGCGCCTACAACTCTCGCCTCCTGGGAACGTCTGTCGACAGATCGGCAGCGAAGTTAGCGAGTCGGATGTAGCGATACCACGCGACGAGTCCCCCTACTCGGCCCGGTCAGGCTAGCTAGCTCGTTGGCCGTTCCGTGCCGCTGAGAGTTGAACACTGGCAGCTGGATGGAAAGCCCAGACCCTCAGGGCTTCTGCCGAGCCTGGCCAGCCGGGGCTATAACTGAGTGGTTAGTTATCACTGGCCGACTCGAGAGTAGTGTATAACGGAGTCGGGCGGCGGCGCTCGAGTGCTGTATATTTGTGTTGCTGCTCGCTGTACAGCGTGTCTGAAGACGGGACGCTGTAGCGTCGGGTGCACTGGACGCTGCCTCAGCCACACACTATGTCCCTCGCGACATCCCCGACTTTGCTCACTCCAACCCTCCCCCCCCCCCCTGCCACGGTCAGCCTTCGGCCCCATGCATGCCGGAGGGATCCTGGAGAAGCTTAACTGGGCGTGTTTAACCGACCATCTCACTAAAAACAGCAATCAGCGTGACCAATGGGTCTTTTGCCGGCCAACCTCACCACAGACGTGCTCCGTAATCGCCTTTCGTTTGTCTCGGGATATTACAGATGTTGTTGTGCTGCGCTGCGCACTAAAAAGCCAGAGGAAGTCGTACGAATGACGAACGAGCTCGTCTGCTGTCTGACTGTCCCGTCTTCCTTTCTGTTCTCTGACAGCAGAACTGCATCGTGAATGGCGATACCATCTTGAACGGATTTTGTTGTTTTAGAATATAAGTTTCAGTTTCTCCTCTATATCTGTAGTGGTCTAAGACAGATCAACATGGGTATAACGTTTTATGGGAGCTGAGAGATATCGATGGCGTGCCGTTTCTGTTAATCAGCTCTAAAGTACGGCACTACGTACTTTAAGCTTTAAAAATGAATCGAGTTGTTTCGCAGCAAAGTTGTGTTTTATCATTTCTGTTGTATCACCTAACAAATGTGACGTTATATTTTAATGCTGTTTTCCGAAAGCTACTCACTCGCTGACTTACTGACCTTTGCGCTGCCTTCTGTGACCTGTGTGGTGACCCTTGTGACCTGTGTGGTGACCCTTGCGACCTGTGTGGTGACCCTTGTGACCTGTGTGGTGACCCTTGTGACCTGTGCGCTGCCTTCTGTGACCTGTGTGGTGACCCTTGTGACCTGTGCGCTGCCTTCTGTGACCTATGTGGTGACCCTTGTGACCTGTGTGGTGACCCTTGCGACCTGTGTGGTGACCCTTGTGACCTGTGTGGTGCCTTCTGTGACCTGTGTGGTTGACCCTTGTGACGTGTGTGGTGACCTTGCGATGTGTGTGACCCTGTGACCTGTGTGGTGCCTTCTGTGACCTGTGTGGTGACCCTTGTGACCTGTGTGGTGACCCTTGTGACGTGTGTGGTGACCTGTAAGGCTGTATAGGTACCGACCTGACCCTGTGTCTCTGTGTGTTGCAGGGCCTGGACTCTGCCACCGCCTCGGCGTGCTCCGGCAGCAGTGGCCGTCCCGAGTCGACCAGCTCCGCCGAACAATACAGCCATGCACCACGCACCGACTCCTATCGCCTGTCCATGGCCGTCCTTGAAGGTACGGCCAGCGAGAGAGCGGGGGAGAGACGAGGAGGGAGGAGAAGGGGGAGAGGGGAGGAGAAGGAAAGGGGAGTGAGGGGAGGAAAGAAGGAGAAGGGGAGAGACAAGTAGGAGGAGAAGGGGAAGACGAGAGGAAGGAGAAGGGGAGAGGGGAGGAGAGGAGAAAGGGGACGAGGAAGGAGAAGGGGGAGACGAGGAGGAAAGGAGAAGGGGGAGAGGGGAGGAGGAGGAGTAAGGGGAGAGACGAGGAGGAAGGAGAAGGGGAGAGGGAGGAGGAAGGAGAAGGGGAGAGACGAGAAGGAAGGAAGAAGGGAGAGGGGAAGGGAGGATGGGGAAGGGGAGACGAGGAGGAAGGAGAAAGGGGGGAGGGGGAGTGGAAAGGAAGGAGAAGGGGGAGAACGAGGAGGACAGGAAAGGGGGAGAGACGAGGAGGAAGGAGAAGGGGAGAGGGGAGGAGGAAGGAGAAAGGGGGAGACGAGGAGGAAGGAGAAGGGGGAGAGGGGAGGAGGAAGGAGAATGGGGAGAGACGAGGAGGAAGGAGAAGGGGGAGAGACGAGGAGGAAGGAGAAGTGAGCTGAGAGGAGGCGTGGGGAAGGAGAGAGGAGGAGAGTGAGGAATACAGATAGTGGCAAGAGAGGTTGAAACTGGCGGATAACACCGAATGGATGGCTGATTAGATGAACATTGGAAGCCAAACCTAAGTTATTTCATATGGATCGAAAGCATGGCAATAATCGGAATCACATTACTCCATCGGACAAAGCCCCCCGTCGTGTGATGAGCCACATCGGACAAAGCCCCCCGCCGTGTGATGAGCCGTGCAGCTGCATTGAACAGTGATCCGTTGGCTGCCGACCATCGGATCAGTACGGGCGATCCATAATGCATAAAGACGGCTTCCGGCCTGGTGGGGAGGCGGGTCTCTTCCTCTATGTCGGCCGGCTATCAGCACCGTTATCACACGCATCACCTCCCCCGAGCGTGGTAATTTGGAGGTGCATCACCTCCCCCGAGCGTGGTAATTTGGTGGTGCGGCGGTCCGCCCATAGGCCCGGGACGTGGACGGGACGTGGCCCTTCTCATAAGTGGAGCGCTGTTTCTTCATCGCTGGGTCGTGACATCGGGGTGATAAGCATGGGGTGTTAGGCACGGGAGGTGCCGGGGTAGGAGTCCGTGACCGTGTGGTTTGTTGTTGTGATTGGGTGCTGTCAAGGGATGGACATTGGGCAGTACCAGCCAGTCAGAAATTGTGGCTAGGTGGCTAGTGATCTGGATAATGAGTAATGACACTGGCCAGTCATAAATTTTGGCTAGGTGGCTAGTGATCTGGATAATTAATAATGACACTGATAATTCATAATAGCTTATCAACATAGCGTTTGTAGAAATATCGGGTTCAAATGGGTTTTCAAAAAGTTTGTATGGGATTTACCAGAATCATCCTCTCTGAATGGGCGCCACAGACCCTCCGGCAGTTACGGTGCCCCTAACCGAAACCATCATCACACATCATCTCATATTGATGGAGTCTTCCCCTTCCTCGTCAGTTCTGATGGACCCTCCCAATCTTCTGCTATTCCCCCCAGTCAGGTGATGTCCCCTTTACGTCGGGTGATGGGCCGTAACTCCACGCATGCTGAATGGTCAGCTGTTAGGGGCGCGACTGACGGCCCCCGGTCACGGCATGCCTGACTCATCCCCGCCACTGCTGGCGCTGCCGGCACCGCCACCGCTCAGATGCCGCTCCTGCCGCTCCTGCCGCTTAGCTGCCGCTCCTGCCGTCCCTGCCGCCGCTCCTGCCGCCGCTCCTGCCGCTCCTGTCGCCCCTGCCGCTCCTGTCGCCCCTGCCGCTCCTGTCGCCCCTGCCGCTCCTGCTGCTCCTGTCGCTCCTGCCGCTCCCTTCGCGCGCTGCCTGCGTGCTCCTGTCGCCCTTGCCGCCCCTGCCGCCCTGCCGCCTTCCTTCCCGCCTCCTTCCGCTCTCCGCTTCTTCCGCTTCCTTCCGCTCCTTCCGCTCCTTCCGCTCCTTCCCTCCTTCCGCCTCCCTTCCGCCTCCTTCCGCTCCTTCCTCTTCCGCCCCTGCCGCTCCTGCCGATCCTGCCGCTCCTTCCGCTCCTGTCGCCTCTGCCGCCCCTGCCGCTCCTTCCGCTCCTGCCGCTCCTGCCACTCCTGCCGCTCCTGCCGCTCCTGCCGCCGTCTGACGGACGGATGTGGAGCTGCACGCAGCCTGAGTGGCGTTCTGTGAGGGGAGGGGAGGAGAGGGGCCGGATGGAGGGGAGAGGAGGGTCCCGTTGTTGCCATGCGGAATTGTAAGCTGCCATCTGTCCCACCACCGCTGCTGCCGCTGCCGGGGTGCTGAGGCATGCTCTGAGAACTCATGTCCAGCCGTGATAAGGCGCTAGTTTAGCCCGAGACAGTTTCCAAGCTGAAAATGGAATTCCGCTGACCATGAACGATCTGATTAAGACCACTGCTGTGCCTTTGTCGAGATCACCGACTTAGTGTACCTTATCGTAATCGTCTTCCATCTGTCCATTTCTTCATCGTTTCCGCACACCACGCACAAAGACCCTGATGTTTGGTCCTTCACACCACACAGAGGAAGACCTCTGGTCTGGCGACGTACTGCCATTCCACACACCACAGGTAGAGACCCCGACTTATCACGGCCTATTCTTTGTCGCCCCGCAGGCTCTCAGGATGTGGAGCTGGACGCCATTCTAGGAGAGCTGTGCGCACTCGAAACCCAGTTCGACAAGGAGATCAAAGGAAAGCCGGTGGCAGCGCCCGGAAGGAAACCAGGTGAGAAGGAGAGAGGGTGGTGAGATTTAATTTGTGAGTGAGTGAGTGTGAGTAAGCGGATGAGTGAGATAGTAAGTGGATGAGTAAGTTGAGTGAGTGTGAGTGTGAGTGTGAGTGTGAGTGTGAGTGTGAGTGTGAGTGTGAGTGTGAGTGTTGAGTGTGATGTGAGTGTGAGTGTTGAAGGAGAGGCGGGTGAGTGTGGAGTGTGAGTAGTGAGTGAGTGAGTGAGTGAGTGAGTGAGTGAGTGAGTGAGTGAGTGAGAGTCACTGCGCGTTATCCACCGTGCTTAGTAAATTGGCGATAAACCAGTTAGCTTTGTCGTTATGGATCGTAAACGTGGGAGTGATCGTGTCGTTACGCATTGCGGAAATATTGCTTTAAAATTGCTGAAATTACGCACGGTTATATTGCAAATTCAACAGCTTGTTTATTTTCGTATAAACTTGCAACTGTGACCTTACATCAGCTGATCGTGAACCTGACTGCTAGGGCAACTCTTCATATGTCTCTGCCAAATTTGATATCGCTGTGCCGTCTCATTTCGCTCACCGTCAGTCGCGTCTCGATATCGCGTCCGAGCCCGCACCGCTCCAAACTCCGATCTCTGTCGACGGCGTCCAGCGAGTTATACAGCGCCTGGGGGCATTCCTTTTTGGCCGGACCCAATTGCCCCGCGGCTGTATCTGTCTGACGATCTCTCATCGGGACCCGTCTGCCGGCGCTGCGTCCTGCTTCCGATCTATTTCTGGGCGGTGAACAAAAGCCGGTCGAATCAGACCGGACCAGCCGGACCAATTTGCATGTCGGGCGGGCCGGGCGGGCCGGCGGCCTGGCGGACAAGCGGTGGCCGTTGCCGCCGGTTGGGTTATTAACCAACTCTGGCGCTTTTGTACTGGCCGGCGTCGATTTACGCTGCCAACCCGATTGTTTTGTGCCCGCGCGCGCGGCGAAATGCGCGCAGACTGGGCGGAGCGCGGCGTTGTTAGGCGACGGTCTGTGGCTGTGGGCGTATTGGCTGGCCGGCTCCGCCGCGGCGCCGAGTGACAAAACATTGTGTCGACGCGTGTGATCGGACGCGGTGTCGGACCGCGTGTGTCGGGCGCGGTGTCGGACCGCACCGTGTGACAAGCTGTCAGATGATGGACGGATCCCGCTGGCGGCGGCTGCCGCGTCAGCTGCGATGTCGTCACGTCTCCCCGTGACTCGGCCGCCGTCTGTCCTCGCCGTGCGTGCGCCGTCTTCGCCGCATTGTGCGCGACCGGCGTGACGCAATCCGGTCCCGATTGCCCGATCACGCGTAGGTCGGGAGTCGGGGAGGCCAGCCGGACCTGCGTGCGGCGGGGCGAGGAACGCCCAGTGGCTGTGATATCGTCATTACTGTCGGTTCGCGGAGCGCGGCCGCGGCCTACTTCTCAGCGGCACAGAGAGGTCCGGTGGTTACGTCACCGCCGCGTGTGTATGTTTTTACATGGCTGGACGGATTGTGGGTGCGGTTGCTGCCAGTCGGTCAGTTGGTCGGTCGTGCTGGTGCATGTGTGTAGGAGTCGAGAAGGGGTTTTGAGCGCTAAAGATAGCGACTCGCGAGTGACACAAGTGACACAGTTGGTGCATTGTTGTCTCTGGTGACACAGTTGGTGACGTTGCTGTCACTGGTGACACAGTTGGTGACATTCGCGACAATGCCATGGGGGCACAGTTGCTGACCCAGTTAATGCACTGGTGATGATACGTTTGGTACCACTGGTGAAACTGACAATTGGTGACACAAGTGACGCTGATAGCACGTTTGGTGACGCTGGTAACACTGGTTGACACTGGCACTTCTGCCCTGTTCCAGAGGCACCAGGAGAGGACGGTTTGGGGCCACTGCAGTCGATTCCCTCGAGGAAGACGGGCACCATGGGCGGAGGCGCCCGACCCAAGTTCGAGGTCAACTACTCGTCTGACGACTGGTCAACACAGCGTCATGATAAGGGTGAGAGACCTGACGCCACGCGCATGCGCGCTGACCGTGAGATGGGCCCGGCGATAACTCGTGATTTGTTCGTGTGAGCGTTACCCACGCGGTGCACCGAGCTCGTGACTCGACCTAATAGGGGCAGAGCGGTTCGTGGACGGTAAGACCCACGACACCTTGCTGGTTGACTAGTTAACTTGATTAAGTCGTCTCGACAAGTGCCTCTTACCCAGTCATGAACTTGTCGTTCCACAGAAAAGATGAGCATGTTGGCGCTTACACTTGCCATTAATAAGCTTCAGATCCATTGCCATGTCATTAAAGGTGGCTGTTTCATGCAGTCACTTAAAAACCACGTGAATCTTGATATGCTTCGGTGAACTGCTAACTCGTTTCGTTCTCATTTAAAGTCTGATTGCGCCGTTCGTTTGAATCCGACTCTGACTCCACCCCCCCACCCTACCATTCACAGGTCGCGTACCGAGAGTCCCGACAATGACTCCGCCTTCTCGGACAACCTGTCGATGCTCTCGAGCGAGTCGTCAGCGTCGTCAGGAGGCAGCGGCGGCAGCGGCGCGCGCACCGAGGTCTCAAAGTCCTCCAGCGGCGTCGGCTCGGCCGCCAGCCCCACCTCTCAGGTAAGGATCGTCCTAGCAACCTACTGACCTCTTCGAGCTGTGAGGGCTCGCTGTTTATCGCTTTCTGGTTAGCAGAACATTATGGTGGCGTGCTATTTCGGTTTATTGTCGATGAAATTCAGTTGTGATGCCCCTTTGGTTTTCCATATATCCGTGCTGAGACGGGTGTTTGCAAAGCGAGAGCCAGCAGGCTCGTGCAAAGCCGGGTTTACGGTGGGTGGATGCACACGCCAAAAGCGATCATGTGTCCTGTAAACCGTGCATTAGCGGTCAGACAGACCGCGTTTGAGGTCAGCTATGGCGGCGATATGTGGACCGAGCGCGACTTATCATGCGCAGCGGTCCGGCCCAGAGGGATGTTCGAATGTGTCGGATTCCGTGCGGTGTCAGGCGCCGCTGAGACGCAGCACGCCATGATCGAACCCTGATGACATCGTTAGAAGTCTGAGGTCGTCAGAAATCGATACGGCTCCGCCATGCCGTCGGAGCAGCGGAGCGTGGAGCCATGTTCGGGGAACCAACCTCATGGACGGCCGGAGTTCCGCACGGTCCCGCTCCCTCGGGTGGCGTGCGGACTGACCGCCTGGTGTCCGCCGAGTCAGCCGAGTCCGCCTGGTCGCCGTTCGCCGCTCGCCGCCGCCGCCGCCGCCGCCGCCGCCGCCTCCGCCTCCGCCTCCGCCTCCGCCGCCGCCTCCGCCGCTGGGCGCTTCGGGCACTATCCGCTCACGCCAGTCCAGCGCGCTCGTTTGGCGGCTGGGAGACAGCAGCGGCGAACCGTGTCGGCGACGGCGGCGGATGGCTGACTGCACCGTCGACGCTGTCGGGACCGACGGGGCGATGCTGTCGAGACCGACAGGGCGGTACTGTTGAGACCGACGATACAAGCGAGTTTCCACCGACGGGCGCGACGTGGGTGGGGAGGGAGAGGTGTTGCAGCCCCTGTAGCTGCGGTCTCGGTCGGTCGTGGTCTTCCACGTCGTCGGTCCCGCGGTCGTCCCGCGGTTGTCCTGCGGTCGGTTATACGTTAAGCTTGGCTTTCAGCCCGGTGCCCGGCAGTGCACCCGTGCGGCCCGGACGGGGGTCAGACAAAGACGGCGCCAACGCCGCCGGCGCTGGCCGCGGGCGCCAGCCGCCGGCCGCGGGCCTCTGCAGGCCGTGCGCGAATGAATGGGCGGGGAGGGGAGGGGAGGGGCTACCCCGCGCCGGGCAGGCCGCCGGGGTGAGCAGAGCGGAGCGGCCTTGAGTAGCGGCGCGGCCGGCGCGGCGGGACGGGTGATGTCAGCTCGGCGCCAGGCGACAGAGGCAGTAACCGGGCTGCGGCAGAGCGGGGTTGTCACAGACCGGCTCATCACAGCCTGGAAAAACACCCCGGCTGTGGCCTATGTCGGCCAACTCGTGACTCCCAGTCTCCAACTCCCCAGTCCCCAGCTCCCCAGCTCCCCAGCTCCCCAGCTCCCCAGTCAGACTGGCCAGCTAGCAGAGTCATGCCATCTCGATGGAGTGGGTTACTGAGTCATGTACACCTGCTGTGGATTCAGTAGACGGACGGACGAGGCGCCGGTGTGCGCTGATGGGCGCAGATTGGTAACGCGTGTCGACATGTCGTCTGTCGGCCCGACATTCTACCGTCGGATAAGCCGGCGCGCTTCTGTCGGCACGCGTTGTTGAACCGTCTCCGACGCGCACGTGCGCCCGGTGAGTGACGGCCAGCACGGAAATCGAGACCATCTGGAGCCGGCCCGTGCACGGTGCCTCAGGTTATTTTCGTGTCTGATGGAAGCCGACAGTTTGCGGTCAGTCCGGCGGGCCGACGCCGTGCGCGTGGCGACTATTTCCAGTACTGGCGGCAGTGGTGATGGGGTAACTCGTCTAGCCGGCGGTGGGCGGCGGCGCGGCGGGCGGCTGGGTGGACGGCCGAGCGGCAGAGCGGTGGGCGGCGGCGCCCCGACGCCACCCAGACGGCTGCTGCCGCCTCCGCCGCGCCCAACGGTCCAGCGCCACTCTGTTTATACCGCGACTCGCCTGACCGCTGCTGAGGCCTCCCGCCTCCTGCTGCTGCCGGCCGCTGGCGACGCCCAGCTCTGGGTGGCGCCCCCTGGCTAGAGCTCCTGGCAGTGGTGATCTACTGCCTCCTACTGGGCGGCGTCACTTCTACCCCCGCCCAGTAATAACCGGCCACAGCTGTGGCGCCATGACCGCGCAGATGGCACTGAGGGGGTCGTTTCATAAATGTCCGTGGCAGAAGAGTGGGGCGACCTCGACCCCGGGTATACACGTGCGCCTTCTGGCGGTCTTGTGTATTTAGATACTTCACGGTGCTGAAACGGCAAGGCGTGCTGTAATTCGGAGAACTTCACTGGCCATCTTAGCGTTTGGTTCAGTGCCGTTGGTTAACTCATGGCTCATCTCGCGTATGTTTTTCCAGTAATTTCTGAATTCTGGTTAGAACACTCCCGGGGGTACCTGATCCCGCTATGGCCAAGTAAAGTTCAGTCTCAACTCTAAACCCTCCTCTTTTTGCAACCACTCCCGAGTTTTTCTTCCAGCACTATAAGCACCAGTACCAGTAGTGGCGGCGGTGGGCGTGTCCGCCGTGCCCCGACGAGCCCCGCCCCTCCCTCTGTACAGCCGCGGGGGGAGGAGGGGGTGGCTCGTCAGGAGGGGGGGGGGGTGCAGGAATGCGGAGGCGAGCGTCGTTCAGACCATCAGCTCTATTTGTGAGCCGCGTTCCACTCAACACGGTGCCGCTCTCGGAGTTCAGCTGCAGACCCCGCTCTGCAGCAGCACGGCCGCGCTTTGCACAGTTTGTGGAGTCGGCCGCCGTCTCACGGTCACAACAGAGCTGGGACGGCTCTGACGGCTGGCACAATAAGAGACGAGTGGCAGTTCGATTTGGCGTCTTCCGGTCTGGCAGACCTCCCAAGCTGGCTGCTGTTGAGAGATGACGTTCAAATCTGCAGTTGAACATCGCCTTTCTTGTCCTTGTGTGCCAGGAAACGTTCAAATTCCTATGGCTGGCTTCACTTGCTTTTGCCCCATACTATACAGCGTGTGTTTTAGTAGTTTTGATTATGTCACACGTGCATTTAATGACGTCATTGGTGTCTCTGCGCAGGCGGATCAGGCGGCGCGGATCAAGGCTGAAAAGATCAAGCTGGCGCTGGAGAAGATCCGCGAGGCCAACGTGAAGAAGCTGTTCATCAAGGCGTTCATGGGTGACGGCAGCACCAAGAGCCTGCTGGTCGACGAGAAGATGAGTTGTGGTCACGTGACCCGCATGCTGGCCGATAAGAACCACGTGCGCATGGAGCCGCGCTGGGCGGTCACGGAGTTCCTGCCCGACCTGCTGATGGGTGAGTACGGGACGAGTCAAGGGAGGACACGGCTATGACGTAGGCGGGGGGCATAACGTGGGTGTAATTGGTTGGCTTGGATGGTAGACGAAGATGTTGATATGGAGCAGAACGTAGCGGGGGCTCCTATTGTATACGTGAGGTTTCATAGACGAGAATAACTGTTTGTTTATTATAATACACCTTTGTGTTGATTTGAGCTATTAATCGGATTGTCTTCTTGATTTGCTTGTTTACGGTACCTAAATTCTAGGTACTTCTTGGTAGCTTATGGTTGAATTTCCCATACTGTTTGCCGCTTGGGCTCAAACTGCCTTGGGGTTTCCGAGTTGTGTCGGTGATCATCCCTCGTGCGCCAACTTGGCGCCGCTTCTGTTGAAGTTGGGAGGTAGATGGATGTCGACCTGTCACATTACGGATGTTTGCCTGAGCTGTGTGCTGGCTCGTCCCCACTGCACAGACCGCTCTTGTTCCGTTTAAGTGACGACAAATCACGCCCATGACACGCGTGAGGAACTCGACCGTAAACTGATCTCTCCTGGCCACCCACTAATTTTAATTGCGGTATCCAGTGTTGTCCGTGACTATCTCACTGGCCCCAAAACTGACCCGTGGTTACTCGCGTGACCTGACCAGTGATCCGTGATAACCCTGGTAACCTGAACACTGGAGGGTGACTGCTTCAAGACCCTGTCGCTGGCTTGTGACCCACCACGACCCACCACGACCCCTTCGCTCTCGTTCTTGCTCCTTGCCGCAGAGTGCCCCCATCCTCTCACTTCTATGTCCAGTTTGTATCCGTCCTTATCATTACCACCTGCGTAGCATTCCTCTTCCCTGCCCACAGAGAAGACCACCCTCACCACTCACCCTCTTACATTCACCCTCTGTCCAGTCGTATATCTACCCCCCGTTCCCCACCCGCGTAACACCCCCTCTCTCTCCCGCCCACAGAGCGCATATACGAGGACCACGAGAACCTGGTGGATAACCTGATGCAGTGGACGCGCGACTCCAAGAACCAGCTTTTCTTCCAGGAGCGCTCTGACAAGTACGACCTGTTCAAGCGGCCGGAGCTGTACCTGCTGCCCTCTGCTGGGGGACAGCAGTCCCACCTGGACGACGATGGACGCGCTCAGCTGATCGAGGTACGTCGGAGGAGACGGGGAGACGCCAGGGAGATGCCAGGGAAAGGACAGGGAGGGCTGGGGTAGAGGTACACCGTATACGTCAGCGGATATATATATATAGATAGAGGATTTAGATGGATCGAGGACATAGAGGACAGTCAGAGGAAGCGGGAGACGCTGGATTAGACGGGAGACACAAGAGACGCTAGAAGGACAGGGAGGCAGGAAGGTAGAGAGAAAGTTTTTGTGGCTGTGTTGTAATGACATGTCATGCACGTCTCTTGCCTTCTCGGCTTTTGTTCGGTCGGGGAGCGGTTCAGAACGCTAAGCGGATTCTTCGAAGCATAACGGTGTTTTGTGAACGGACACACAACAGTGGGCAGCTACAGTACTCAAAGGTGAAATAGCCAGGTAGACAAAGCCCGACAAAGCCAGGTAGACTTGTATATGTACAAACGTTTGCCTCTCGCAACAAAGGTCGACCTTGTAGCCGCATATTATTCTCATCTCATTTAGCTGTGAAACCGGTTGGGAACCCCTTAATCGCCTTCATCACCCCGCCTGCAGCTCGTTTGTAGCACCCTGTACGTTATTCATGACCAACTTCGTTTTCACGGCTGTTGGAAAATGGCTCCTACATCATGTCGACAATGAAAATGGTTGTTCCTCTTCCCAAAGCCTTCTTTTGTCGAGCCAAATAGGCCTCCCTGCGTGTGAAATGGATAAGCCTTGTCAATTGATTGCCTCTCGGAGCCAATCCAGCCCGCATCAGACGATCTCAGCCCGAGCCAGACTTTGGCCCCGGCGTGTTTTGCATCGGCTGTCAGGATCCGGCTGCGGCCGATTTCTCTGGCTCGGCTGGCCGGGCGAGCTGCCCGATCAATATCACACGCAGCGGTGCACTCTGCCGTCCCGTTCCATCGCGAACGTTCTCTCCGCGACCCGCTGAGCAAACTCACCACCACACCACCGCGGACGAATTCGCAGCTCCGTTGTTTGCGAACGCGGTGGTAAAAAGTCCGCCGCCGAGTTTGCCGTTGCAGTCGACGCGGGCGTCGGCGAGGATGATATCTAGCGCTGGCGGCAGACGCGATGTTTGGTTAGAGCGGGTCAGATGATGTTCGAGTTCATTTGGTTCACACGGACGTCTCGTGTCCGGCAGGAGTTCTTCTCCGCGTCTGGCTCTGTGGTACCGGAGGTGGAGAGCGAGCTGTGGCTGAAGACGGACAAGAAGGGCTGGAAGAGACACCACTTTGTGCTGCGCGGCTCTGGCATCTACTACTCGCCCAAAGGCAAGGTGAAGAGCTCCAAAGACCTGGTCTGCCTCGCCAAGTTCGACGTCAACCAGGTGAGAAATCGGTTTGCTCATGTTTGGCTGATTCGGTCTTCGAATGCCTCAATGCAAAAAAAATACAAAAAACACGGTAATATGTGAAGCCCCGATACTAAGTAGGCACGCATTACTGATTAGCTGTGTAAAGTGCCCGTGCTCCTTTAGTGCGGACAAACCTCGTGACTTTGTGGACACTTTCGTGGGTGTCACTGCGGCGATGAATGCGAGTTTTTGTCCGGTCACGACAGGGGTGTTCGTTGGCACCCCGCTGTTAGCGTACTGCGCCGCCCGCACTCAGGTGTACTATGGTGGCGGCATCTACTATGACTCGTTTGTACGTCAGACCGAGCTCGTCTGGGTTTACTACGGTATAGTTTACTTTGGCGCAACTGGCCACTGTTATCTAAACTTACCACGCTATCGAAAGGGCGCCCGGATTATGGTTGCATGGCTCACGGTGCCCATGCCCCCTGATCGACCAGCTTTCAGCCAACTACCCTAGAACACGTCTCTCTGAGCTACTGTGACGCATTGAATACAACATGTCTTCATTCTGTTATGTATTTATTACACGTTTTCTTTGTCCCGCAGGTGTACCACGGGATCGGCTGGAAGAAGAAATACAAGGCACCGTCCGACTTCTGCTTCGCCATCAAGCATCCTCAGATCCAAGTGAAGGCGCCGAAGCACACCCGCTACCTGTGCGCTGATGACTCGCGCACCCTCCACCAATGGATGATGGCCATCCGAGTGGCCAAGGTACGTCACTGAATGGGCAGGGGTCCTTCGAGGGTCCGCAAGGGGCCCGATGGTCCGCGGGGTCCACGAGGGCCCATGATGGGCCGCGAGAGTTCCAAGGGTCCACAAGTGCCCGGATCCGGGAGATGAGATCCTTATTTGCCCCGGGGTCTGCCCTGCAGCGGCTCTGTATATTTGTGATTCCGGGATTTTGTTATGAGCGGTGATAGGGCTGGTTACGTCATACTGACGCTTGCATCAGCACGGGGCGTCAGTTCTCAGTATGGGACCGTGTGTAGTGTGGTGCTGTTTTCGGCGAGATGGTGATCCTCCTGAGGATAGTGTCGGGTTCATGGATTGGGCTCCCTGTTGCAATCAGGCTCCGGTTGGTAACTGGAACAAAGGCTATGCAATGGGCGCCATATAACTACTTTGTTGCGGCGCCCTAAAGCCAAAATCATCATCATCACAAAGGCTATGCAGACGTTTAATTCCCTTTCGGTTAGTTCCCCTGACTTGACCGAAACCACCCACCATGTATGCCTTATGTGTCCTGATTTCAACTTTTGTCCCGCATTTTCAGTGTTTGTTAGTATGAAGACCTCACCACTGATCCTGCCTGACCATGGCTGATATTCAATCACCTGACACAGTTTATCACTGCTGTTTGAGGTAACAAGTCATCCTCTTCAGGCCAGCTACTTCCCCAATCCCATACGACCCAATCACCCTCAATTCGGGTGAATCAGGTAACCTCCGGTGACCTGACCTGACCTCGTTCGTCCGCAGCACGGCCGCCAGCTGCAGGAGAACTACCGTCAGCTGACGGACGACCTCGCGCAGGACGACATCGACCGTCTCGCGCATGCGCGTAGCTTCAGCGTCGCCTCAGTGGCGCCCTCTGCCGGCACGCCCACCCGCGAAGATGGCGCCACCATCGAAGCCAGCCTGGCCGCGCTGGCTGAGCAGGCCGAGCGCCTCAGTGACAGTGAGTTGGCTGAAACCGTATGCTGGGTAGAGCTGATGACTTGGGTGGTGTTTATACAATGATGCAGGAATATGTTTTCGGTCAATACCCATACGATGTGCTTCAGATTTGGCGTTTTGAAAATAGAAACACTGGTCCTTCACTAGACGGGGGGACATCGCTTTACCGCCCGCTTCTCCAGTAGTTTATCATGTCTCTGAAGTGACTCGCTGTGTCGCTGAGCTGATGCACGCGGTAAGTTGGCGCTGTGCTAACCCGTGCTCTCCTCTCGTGTCCAGCAGGTTCCTCCGGCCTGGGTTCGACCCGCTCCCCGATGCGGCGCCAGGACAGCGTCATCTCACGCTGCAGCGGCAGCAGCTCCTGCAGGTCCTCAGAGAACGCCTTCGACAGTGACCATCCGCAGGGCACCATCAAACGCAAGCCGTCGATGGCGCCCAAGCTGCCGCTCACCTCGACCACGCGGCTGCTGGTGAAGGCTGAGGAGACCACCGATCAGACCGACTCCAAGCCGACGACGCCGACGCGCCAGCCCGGGCGGCGCTCTACTGGAGACGCCGAGTCTTTGAATGGCACGCTGACCCGCCGGCGTGAGCGACAGGCGACCGACACCCTGCGCAGCACGGGCAGCGGGCGGAGCCTGGAGTCGCGGTCGGACAGTCTGCGCAGCACGGGGAGCGGACGGAGTGTCGACTCCCGCGCGGATAGCGTGCGCAGCTCGGACAGCGGCCGCAGTACGGATACGGTGAGGGCCCGCGTGGAGCCGCCGATGCCGCCGCCGCCGCCGCCCGAGCTGGACAGCGACTCGGAGAGCCTGCCGCCGCCGCCGGAGATGAGCGGCAGCATGTTGAGCCTCGCCTCCCTGCCGCCCCCGCCCGAGGAGCTGATGATGTCCTCGATCACGTCCGTGACGTCACTGCCGCCGCCGCCGAGTCCGCACGAGCTGGAGCCGCTGCGGCTCTCCGCGCTGCCGCCGCGGTCACCGGTGTCTCCGGTGACGCAGTCACCGCAGATGGCCCCTGTGATGCGCTCCCCGCTTCGGGAGTCGCCGCCACCCCCGCCGCCGCCACCGCACGAACCGGCCGCCCCCGCCCTGCCGCCGCCAATGCCCAACATTGAGCCGATCTACAGCACGGGCGTAAAGCGGACTAAGAAGATCTCCTTCGCTGACGCTCCGGTGGTGATGGAGGCGTTGCCGCCGCAGCCTATCTACTCGCGTGGCCGGCCGCCGCCGCCCCCGCCCAAGCGCAGCGAGAAGACGCGGCTGTCGGGCGGCCCGGCGCTGTCGCCGCCCAACCGGCTCGACTCGCCGCAGTGCAACGTCGGCCCGCCGCGCGACTTCCTCCGCGATCTGCAGCGCGTCATGCACAAAAAGTGGACTGTCGCCGAGAAGTGTAAGGTCGACCTCAAGTCGCCGCACGAGGTGCTCGGGTTCCGTGACCCGTTCGGTGCGATGGACGCCGGGAAGGAGCAGCACGTGGGCCAGTGGCTGGCGCAGCATTACGGAGGCTCGCCGGACGAGGCTGGTTCGCCCACTGGTGCCGGTCCGGTCGGGTTCGGCGGACCCGTTCAGCCGCTCTATGACTCTCCGCGGTCCGTGCTGAAGAAGCGTCTGCCGCCGCCGCCGCCCCCACGCCGCAATGATGCTACGCAGCTGAGCGGGCGGCGGTAGGCGGCAGATCCGCGTGCTCCCTTTGTTACTTGTGATACATTTCCGGCGGCGAGATTAGTGTACGCCCCGGGCGAGTGTGCGGACGACGGGCGCTCTTGTTATTTGTGATTCATTTTGCATTTATCGTGCGCGCGTGTTTGAGATGGTGCTATGTGTTCGGAGCTTACGTGCCTGTGCTGTCCGCGCGGCGACGGACGCGCTCGTGTATACGTGTTGATTATGCGCATGCGCGCGCGGACTGCCGTTTCGCTGCCCGGCTAGGATATACGTAGTGGTTGTAGTGGCCCGTGTTTGTACCATAGTCGACTGTGGCGTCTCCCTGGCGGAGAATGGCGGCACTTGTGACTCTCAGTCTACCGGCGAGGTGGCGGTGGCGGCGGACGCCACCAAGGCCTTACTGGATGTGCACTTTATTTGTAATTTTGTATGGAGTCGTGTGAGCGGTATGGCGGGTCGCCAAGCGCCCAGCTGAGGCCCGCTGTTTTATTTATTGAGGACTGACGTCATCAGGTCTGCGCCGGGCTAGCAGCTGTTATCTTCCAACACTAATCAGTCGCCGAATAAACCTGTTACCTACCATCGTTGTTTGCGGGCCGGGGACCGTTCTGGTTTATACGTTCATAAAGAAACATTAACAAACCATCATGAAAGGAATTACGATTGGTATCATGAGTAACTGTGATCTATCATTTAACGGAACAGCACCTCGGTTTCCAGGACTGGAAACAACCTGCGTACCTCCACACATGTGGTACAGGGTGACATTGTTTCGAGAAATACTTTACAAATACAAGCGCTGGGTTGGAATCAAGCCATGGGTGGACGTCACGGACGTCCTCATTCATTTGGTCATTGCCTCCACCAACGCCGGCCGTGGGCCGTGACGCCTCTGCTAACCTCCTCTAAGCTGCTCCAACTTCCAACTGTCTGTGTAAAAGGTGTAAAGGTAAAAAGACTGGAGCAAGTTGGAGCAACTTAGAGGAGGTTAAAGGCGCCACGGGATTGAACTGGCCCAATGTTTGAATGGTACACCACTAATTTGTGTCACATTTGAAGGCATTGTAACGATAACAAAAACGTTCTCTAACAGTAGACCCATTAAATGCGCAATATTTCCGATTTCGTTCCACCATCTAAATAACACACCATTTGGTCAGATAAAAGGACACCATGTCAGAGGATTAGAAGCTATCAGAAGAGGAAGCAAAACAAATAAAGGTTATCTAACCTTACAGTCTACAGACGTTGATAGCCTTACGGAAAGTTGGCGGCAAAATGGGATGAGCTGGAGACTGGGTAGGCAAGCAAGGACAGATCATTCAGCATCAATGCTGAAAGAGGCCGGATAGAACAAATGGTGACTGGCAGGACTTTCAGTGGCAGAAACAGTACAGACCTGGGCATGGCAAATGCTAATAATAATTTACTGGTCGTTTAAGCCTTGGCAGACAATATAATACAGACAAGGTGTCACTCAAACGTCCGTGAAGTTAGCGACATATTGATGATATTCAGCGACTTATTCAGCGACGGATTCAGAACTGGCCCAAACCTCGGCTCAAAGGCAATACTGGCACGCTGATCACGAAAATGAACTTCATTTTGCGGTTCAAGGTAATCTTGAAGTTAAAATTATTGGTCAAACGACGGGTGCAGCATAACGTCCCGAATTTATTCCCGGATCCTTTCCAAAATGATCTCAAATGATAGCCAGGGTCTATATCTAACGTCCGTGACCGTGACCTAAGCCGTGATCTTTGAACTTGGAGGTCAAATTCGAGGTCAAACGACCGGGTACAGCATAACAACCCGAATTTACTGTCGGATATTTTCCAAAACAGTCTCAGATGATAGCCAGCGTCCATAAATAACGCCCGTGACCGTGACCTCAACCGTGAACTTTGACCTTGGAGGTCAAATTCGAGGTCAAGCGACGGGGTGCAGCATAATGTCCCGAATTTATTGGCAGATCTTTTCGAAAATGGTCTCAGAAGATTTGACCTCGAATTTGGCCTCCAAAGACAAAAAGATCAACGTGGGAGGACACAGTCCGGACGTTAGATCATTGACCTATACAAGTCAAGACAGATTCTGGACTTTCATAATGTCCTCGACGGTTGCTGTAAGGGGGCAAGGACCCCTTTCCGCGGCAAACATTTGTATTAAAAAGTCCCTTTGGCGGATGGGATGGCTTATTGATTTAACCTTCTTTTGGCACACCTGTTTGGCATCAATTACCCACATATTGTTGCAATTGTTGACCTCGGGTCATCTCAGTCAGGTCCCCAGGCCTTGGTCCACGTGACCCCACCCCAAAAAGTTCGCGGTCGTACCACAGCCACAGTTTTGGCCGATCGGTTTCGTACTTACACGATTACAACAGCCATATACCTACAATTCGGTCACCTCGTTGTGATACCAATGACCTAAGGTCAGTTATAATTTATGACCTCCCCATTATATTATATAAGTGGAAATATTGAGTGCTTTCCTTTTTAAGATACGGCATGATATCATCCAAATTTCCTTTGGATCATGCTATCATAGGCCCATTCTTGAAGACTCGGGTGCCATATTTGTTTCAGTGTCCCTACAGGTCAGCCGAGGTCATGCGAGGGTCACCAACATTATTTATCAATAACTTCCATAAAATCGAAGATAGATGAGTGGAACTGTCAGTAATGTGTTTTTTCTCGTCGAGACCACGTCTCGAAGTGCAACTCCTAACTTTTGCGTGCAACCACATTGACCTTGACCTAGTCAAATTTATATTGATAATGTGCGATAAATCGTCATTCTATAGCATGCCTCCGAGCCATGAATAATTCTGCCTGACACAGATTACTATATTTATTGATGCAGATATTAAGAACGTGACAGAGTTTTCAATAGGTGATTGTCACCGGTTTTTTACCCAGACGCTGCTTCAAAGAGTTGACCTTCGCCATTGTGGATTACATTACGCTGTACATACAGGGTGAATCATTGGAGTGGCTAACTTAATAAAGACGGTCAATATGCGCAGAAATTAATGAAAAATTCAATTTAAAGTGCTGGTGACTTAAAAAGACACTGCGGTCATTTTTGTTTTAGTAAGGTTTTAAAGATTGCATGATTCTCTGGTCTATATGGCGTCTTTTCCATGTAGTCCTAATCGGGCGTTTTAAGCCCCATTACTGAGCAAGCCAGTTGGATAGTTTTCAAGTACGACGAGTTTAAAATCCATGGCGCTCTAAGGAGAGCTTTTTCGACTCCACTTCTTTCGGAAAGGCCACAGGAACGTGCCTATTCTAATCACAATTCACAGGCTGGTTTCAACGCTTCAATGTGCCCGCCCTCTGTGCGGACGGTGAGGTCCACTGGCCGCGCTCAGTCCACTGCTGAGGAGGTGGAGTAAGGGTGGACCAATGCTTCACGCGACGCCCAAGGCTCACGTCAGAATGGCATCCAACCTGTTTGGGATGTCCTTCCAGTAAGCGTGTGGGGATTCCTAATACAACCTGAAGTGGAGCCGCATCGTCCCCCAGCCTGTGGAGAATCAGTTCACCAGCCAAACATGGCAGTCCAGACTGAGTGGGCCTGCGCTCCAATTCGAGGGATGCAACATCTCGCGAAACAGCGAGCACCAACTGGCCTCCCTACAGGCCCAAACCTCTCATGCCGACTTTCAAATGTCTGGTCACAGCGTACATGAACATGTGAGCCGGTGAAAATCGCCCAGGCTGAAAGCGTGTGGAGGACTTGCCGCAGCATGGCGAGGACAGCCTGCGGAAAATTGCCCAGACACGCCCGGCGTCGAGCGGAGCTGTGCCAGTCCCGTGAGGGGTGGTAACTTGAGCACATCCTCTTGAGTCAGCCACTGCCAACAAATACTCGCTCTGTGCCCCAGATTCAAAATGACCCACATTTATGTTAAAGGTGTTTTATGTTTGGACTGTGCCACTTAATACAAATTTTGAAGCTAAAAGCGTGTGTGTTTAAAGTAGCACTTCCGAAATGATCTCACCCGTACATGCCCTTGCATGGGGGCGCTAGTGTCGCAGAACGGGGACGGCCGGCCGGGCCACGGGGCGATGCAGTAGCCCGTTCTAGTCTTATTTAGGTCAATGCGTTAGATATAGACCCTGGGCCATCATCTGAGACTAATTTTTGAAGGATTCGGCAAAAATTCGGGATAATGTATCTGTACCCCGTTCCGTTTGACTTAACTGACTTCCGAAGTCAAAGGTCACGATAAAGGTCATGGTCACGGACGTTAGATATGAACCCTGGCTATCTTATGAGACCACATTGGAAAGGATCCGGCAATAAATTCGGAACGTTATGCTGTACCCCGTCATTTGACCTCGCATTTGACCTCCAAGGTCAAAGGTCATGGTTGAGGTCATGGTCACAAACGTAGTTAGATATGGATCCTGGCTATCATCTGAGACTGTTTTGGAAAGGATCCAGCAATAAATTCGGGACGTTATGCTGATTGCTGTACCTAGTCTTTTGACCTCCAAGGTAAAAGGTCGCGGTTGGTGTCACGATCAAAGACGTTAGATATGGACATTGGTGGACCCAGGATTTAGTTATTGGCGCCATTCGGGGGCATCACCCCGAAAAAGTTCATCACAATTTATATAAAAAATCATCTGATTTCGCTCCTTTATGCATTGCTAGACATTTTGAAATAAACTTTCCTTAGTCAGAAGTTGCGTAGATCTCCTTCTACATCGGGAAATGTGTAAACTGGCGCCGATTTCAGACGGTTTGGGGGGAGGGGCTGATACCCCCTGATACCCCTTGGATCCGCCAGTGGATATGGACCCTAAATATCATCTGATACCACTTTGGAAAGGATTCGGCAATTCATTGGGGACATTATGCTGTACCCCGTCGCGTTCGACCTCGAATTTGACCTCAAAGACCTAAAGGTCACTGTCAAAGGAAATAGTTCACCTTCAACATGGGTTTTGAACTGAGACAGCAATGTTGTAGCCCGTGTTGAAAAAACCCCTACATTGCAAGTTTTCCGGGACTGATAAAGGGCTCTCCAGCCGAATATATTTGACTTTTTCGTCGAAGGAATGTGGGCCATTAAATCAAAGAATGTCAAGAATGTGGGCCTTCTACACCTGGGCAGAGGCTTTACTAATCTTTACGCGACTTTTCTTTCGAATTATTTCTGATGGCTGAGCCACGTTTGACGTTGCGGAAGGGTACGATATAGTTTTTTGATAACATTAATCATGTACGTCATTCCGTTCTGAATCGGCGCGATGTATGGCTATTTTTGACATTATGAAAAGAAGTTGTATTTCCAAATATAGTCAAATCGTGTTTGAAAAAAATACAATGTTAACTATTTATTTTAATGTCATGATCACGGACATTAGATACGGACCGTGGCTATCGTCTGAGACCATTTCGAAAATGATCAGGCAATAAATTCGGGACGTTATGCTCTACCCCGTTGTTTGACCTCGAACTTGACCTCCAAGGTCATAGGTCATGGTTGAGATCACGATCACGGACGTTAGATATGGACCCTGGCTATCATCTGAAATAACTTTGAAAAGGATCTGATAATAAATTCGGGACGTATTGCCATAGGCGTAGGAGACGGGGGGAGGCAGGGCCGGGCAACGGCGCCCCAACATTTTCGGATTTTAAAATTACGCCTATGGACGTTGCATGGAAATAATCGACTTCAAAATGCATTTTGCCCCCCGCCCAACATCAAATGAGTTCCTACGCCCCTGCGTCTTGCTGTACCCGGTCGTTTGACCTCGAATTTGACCACCAAGGTCAAAGATCACGGTTGAGTTGACGGTCACGGACGTTAGATATGCACCCTGGCTACTATCTGAGACTATTTTGGAAAGGGTCTGCCAATAAATTTGGGACGTTATGTTGTACCCCGTCGTTTGACCTCGAATTTGAACTCCAAGATCAAAGGTCACGGTTAAGATCATGGCCACAGACGTTAGATATAGACCCTGGCTAACATCTGGGATCATTTTAGAAAGGATCCGGCAATGAATTCGGGATTGTATGCAGTGCCCCTTCGTTTGACCTCGAATTTGACCTTGAAGATGACCTTCAACTGCAAAATGAAGGCCATTTTCGTTATCAGCGTGCCAGTATTGAACTCAGGCCGAGCTTGGGCCAATTCTGAATCCATCGCTGAGTAAGTCGCCAAATAAATCACGGACGTAGGGCCAAAAACGTCCGCCCCTGTATAGCTCAGTCGGAAGAGCGCTGGGCTTCTGATCTCTCCCGGTGTGGCAGGCCGGGTTCGAGTCGCTTCGGCGCTCGCTGTTCGCCCTGGACTGGGATGGCCTTCGGCCGGTAGGAGCGGTGTTGTTACTCAAGATCAGAGGCCGATCTTATAAAAAAATGAGCCTCGGCTCGTTTTTTTAAATCAAATGCTGAGCCATTTTCTACTATTAGCAAGTCGTTATTTTCAACAAAATTGGTCGAAAACGAACAACAGCATGCTTAGTATTACATAGTTTCTTTGTTTTATTTTTGAGACATCGAACAGTAGCTCGCGCCTCGCAGATCTGAGCCTATGTGATCGAGCCGTGCACATTTTTTTTTCATTTTTTTAAGAATGGCCTCAGCCCCGGTAGGGTCAGAGGTGACGTCAGAGGCCAGGCCAACCATGTCCAAGTAGGTATGTGCACTGGCGGATCCAGAAAGTGTTATTTTCGCCCAACGATTATATAAAAAGGAGGGAAAAAAGGATTGTATGGGATCATACCAGGTAACTTTATATACTAGGTAGCGCGGTTTCCCGTTCAACACAGGGCTTATGGGTGCATGGGTTTGAAACTAATTGAAATTTTTATCCTAAAACCAGACATATTTTGCCAAAGGGAATGATACCACGTATAGAAAACAACTTTTATTTAAAAGGGCGTTTTGAATTCATATGAAAAAAAAATTTAACTAACATCGCCTATCAAAAACTCATTTGAAAAATAAAGTGGCCTGAGGCATTCTCCTAAGCTGATTGAGGTTGGCAATGCACTTGTCATTGTGGTTGACGTTATTCTGATGCTAAACAGGCTGACGGCTTCTGCAATTGCCCTGGGCGTGTTTTGCAGCTTGGATGAGGTTACCAATTTTTACCTAACGCATTCGGTGCCTGTTAACTGCATGAAGCGAAACTGGCGCAAACGTTCAGCTGACGCTATTTGCCTGGACGAGTCGTGAAAACGAATCTGGCGCACTTGGGTTGTGTCCATGGCAACGAGCCCAGCAAAACAACCTGATGATTTGTATTCTCCGGAATCGGAGGGAACAAATCACAGCTGGGCCGACTTTCTTTTGATGCCTAAACCCGGGACCCCCTGGATCCATACGAATTCTTGGTTATGGGCGCAGTGTTGACTGTAAATACCCACTGAACTCTATAGGGATGGAAGGCGCATTGGCGGAATACTTGTCTAATGACGGCGCCATGTTGGTTGATTACAAGAGCAAGTCGCGGCCTGTGTTAAAGATAGGCGGGCGGGCACCCAGCTGACATTTTACCAATATATTTGAGCGAACTACTAGTCGTAGAGTAATATGACTAACCACCACAATGTTCCAAATTGAATTGCCAGAATTATCTAGGACTTTTCATTTTTTTTTGCACGAAAAAAAATATTTTTTGCCTAGAATTATTCTCAATTCAATGTTGGAACATTGTACTTAATGTGGTAGCCATTTTTATGCGATACCACCAGTAGTTCTCTCAAATATTGTAAAATGTCAGCCTGGGTGCCCGCCCGCCTATCCTTTAACACAGGCTGCCGACTGCTCTTGTGATCACCAATATGGCCGCCGTCATTAGAACAACTCGGCCAATGCGGTCGCAGCGGCATAGCTGACCCTGGGAAATTACCTTTTCGCCCTCAAAACTATTGGATGAGAAATACCCGGATTGGCCACTTCTTCTGTCCGGCGCCTTGATGTTTTAGCGAGACCATGGCGGGCCACCTAGCGTTCGAAGCGCCGAAGATTCGACATACAGGAGAGCTCCCGCCAACCACATCAAGCCGAACACGTTCCCCCTCGTTATCTCCGATCTAATTAACCGCAGCGCGTATGCGCAAGGCGGCAAATAGAAAGCTCTCCATGAGACGAATCAGAAGCAAACGATACATATTCGAAATAAGTCACATGTTAGGCACAGCCAGGGCAAGGGTAAAAACAAGGTATTTTAGTTGATGACTCCCATATTTTCATCCGAAAGCCTTACGATTTTAACTCTTTTCACAGCAAAATGGCTCTCCAATGTATGATGCAACAAATCACCCATCAAAGGTAGTATGGTATGAACAAATAGGTATTCCAGCGTTGTTGGATCCCATTATGGAAATGGCATTAACACATTTCTTTATTATTAAAAACCAATGGAACTGTACAGCAACGGCACGGCCCACCATAATGAATCCTTACCTTTCAAGGATAAAATATAATATACCAATATTTATATGCGTCAAAAAAACATTAACTGTACTTACAGAAGGGAAAAGGCATCTTGAAGCACTTCCGCGTTTTGACGGCTATTTAACATAAACAAACCGGTCTCCTGTATTGGTCGTTTTGGCCGGTCACATTTGTTCGCTGGAGTGGCCAATCCAGTGTATTTCTCATCTATGCTCAAAACTATTGGTCGGTACAGGAATTATCCGATCGTACGGTAGGGATCAGGGCCTGTGCAGCAAATTCTGGGATTATATTGCGTCTGATATGCGAAAAAGCTTCCTAAAGACATTGCAAAGTGAGTTGCTGTGGCATTTATTCGTATACTATTTTTTATGTCAACCCGTTGAACCATTCACCCTGTTGAACCGTTATCTACTTATATCGTTTTGCATATTTATTTGCGACAATAATTTAGTAGACTAAAACTTGACTAAAAAATGCGAAATGTAATGACGTCATATAAAGAAGCTGCTTCCATATTCTGTATATGATGTAGTTCGGAAAAATTCACAAACCTTGAAATCAGTTACTGAGCTGCTGCGTGTTTTGTTTTCATTGATTCGGGGATTGTGATTGTGATTGTGGACGTCCACTCAAACGCAGTTTCTATTATTTAAGTTTTACATTATTCAATAGGTACTAGGTGTCATGGTTATCTGAAGCTGTAGGTGCAGAATTGTAAAAGTCACTCACTGGTTATCATTAGGTTTTGTCCTTGCCAGAAGGGGAGAGCTTCCCCGTTCCGTTTCTAATTGAAGGCTGATTCTCCAAGGTGAGGTGAGGATGACTGGCTTAAATAGGCATTTTCGTGATGTTTTTTTGTTACGAGAGCTTATTTATTTCCGCAAAATAATGGCAATCATTTAATTTTATTATCAAATCGTGATGAACCATGGCAACTTTTGGGGTTTTATAGGGCTAATTTAATCACCTTAAATTGCATTTTGTATTTGCTGGATCCAAGGACGATTGCATGTGATTGTCCAATGATTTAGGTTATTTGTATTTTATTCATGAAATACATTTCAATTTACTCAACCATTTGAATGGATTTCTAAGGTTAATGTTTTTGTATTTCTGAGAGTATAAACTGAAACCCAGCGCTAAACATAGCTTTTTGCGCAGGCACTGACCCCTTCTGTCCAATCTGGCAATTCCTGGCTGTTATCATAATTAAGATGTAAAATTTGTATGTGCCCAACACCTGGATTCAGTCCGCCCTGCTCACTTACAACACCTGACCTTGAGTGTGACCACTGCCACGGGCTGCAGGCCATCCCAGTCGGGAGCAAATAGAGAGCGCTAAAGTGACTCAAACCTGGGTTGCTACTACTTGGAAAGGTCAGAAGTCGAGCACTCTCCCACTGAGTTACAGGTGAAAAAGTAATAAATTGAAAAACCTCATCTCCATAACCACATGAGAACACTGCACTCACAGATTAAAAGCGCTGATTGAACTTAAGGGTGTGTCTCGCTAGTCAGTAGATTCAAAATGCGCCCTATATTTCTTTTGCCCTGAGGATCCAGAAGACTGACGATATCTGGTTCGTTTTCTTCCAACCTCGCTGAACAAGAGCGCTCGGGCACTGAGGATTTGGCCCTATTCTCAAATACTGTTAACTACAGTCAGGCGCCCTGTGGGGGATGTATGCACTAACATGACAATAATTCATTCTGAGGACTGCGTGCTCTCATTGCATGTGAGGGAAATAACAAGACTGATATAAACAAGACTTTGATCACCATCTAGACAAATAATATTGCAATATTATCAATTTAAATTTATCGCATTCAGGCTAGAGAGTGTAAGAATACCTATCAGATTTTATGTAATGTCCGAAGTGTGAGAAGTTCATCATTGGTAACGCACCATTGTATCAACTATAATAAGTGAGTGGATTGTTATGAGATATGTTAACATAATTAAACTGAACTTATTGTCTTGATCATCCTGGGGACTTAACCGCGCATGCAAGGGGGTGATTTCCGCTTCCTCAGGTTTTCAGGAGTAGCGGAAAACGGTGCGGCGCGCAGCTCGCCAAATTTAGACTATTTTGGGCATTCATTTACCACATCTGGAAATTTACTTGAGGTCATCTATGTAGGTCACAGTCCAATGTCAAAGTGACTACCTCAAGAGAAATGTTGCTGTCTGCAAGCCACAGTCTTTTTTGAAATTTTGAAACTTGCAGGATTCATCAGAATGATCAGTCTACAATTCGATATCTCGAGTTTTCGTATGTACAAAGTCAGCGTCAATTTCCTGACCCCCATTATATGAGTGAAATGGGAATAAACAATGCTTCCCTTTAATAAATATATTGCTGATATGCTAATTCTCAGAATCATGATATTTTATGCTCATTCTAAATGATAATGTGCAATTGTTGCTAGTGACCTACACAGTCTCTGAGGTCATCTGAAGTCATCAAGCAATGATTTGGCTAAATACTTCCTTGATAAAAAAAGATGGAGATAGTAGATGATAGTTTACACCAAGCTTTTCGTCTCGTCGCCGCGTGCCCCTATGAACAGACCTACCTGGTCACCCAAATGATCCTTGACCTGAGAAATTTGATAGTGACTATAGTACGTATAGTGATGTCAAGCGCAGGATCAATGAACAAACACGATGGCGTCAAACTGTTTTCCCTTATTTTTCTAGGTGACATGCTATTTCAGAAAAAACTGTTTTGTTAAAAACTTAGAATTTTTGACCTTGTCATGACTCGTGGATCTAATAGTTGATCTAAGCCAATTTTGAGGGCAGTTGGCGATTGAAAATTTCAAATAGCTATCGATGCTCTCTATTTTTGCTCCTAGTGAGTCAATAGTTTCGAGATAATCGGGGGTTCTGGAAAAGAGATCCAAACCGGAAAATTCTGACCTTTGTGTGACCACTGTGATCATATGTGATCTGACCAGAAAAGACTGAAAATACTGTTCGACTAGAGCTGCCTAAGTCATCTATTTGCCGTTCCCGCTTGTCGTACGAGCCTAGTTTTGGAAGATCTACACGGGGGGGGACGGAAATCACCCCCCTGCATTGGTTTTCGGCGCGAACCCCCTGCAGTGGCCGGGTTTACATATGACATTCAACATCTCAATTTAATTGCGAGATATTCTTTAACGTCTCGCAGAATTTGATCACCAAACACTAAACACATTAAGGAACAACTCGTTCCTAACCTGATGTGAACGAACTAATATGCAGAACCAAATATACATTTAGCATTATAGCTGCTCGACCAAATCCAACTAACGACAAACCAAGAATCAGTAGAGACTGTTTTGCAAGGAAAGACTTGACTGATACATAACACATATACGACTGCTGCGCGGGACGTGCACGGAAGATGTATCTGGTTCATTTTTTTATCATGACTGTTTGCTGGTTGCCGGTCTCGATCTTGCCCTTTGGCGGTGGAGACAGCTGGCAAATACCGTGACTATGTGTTACCCCACCCCCACGCAACAGCACTCTTCACACTTCACCGCAAATTTCATTCACCGCCATCCGCCAGCCTCTATGGCCCTCACGTGAAGCGGTGCTGAGAGGTTCTCAGTTCTCTGTCACGGAGCACGAGGCACTAATTGTTTGAGCGGCTACCACCACCATCACGATCACTTGGACAGCTCGTGATGCATCGTCAGTCATTGGAGTTAACTGAATATATTGAAACGGCCGGATTTCTTTGGCAATCCTCTTTCTCGAACACGGCGCCATATTAAAGCCTTATCCATTGATACTAGTTCATCTTCCCAGCAGGAAAGATACTCATCAGTCGGCAAGCTCATATTCCATTCCTACTACCCAATAGCCACAGCACCGCTCCAGCTGCGCCCAGCTAAGCGTTGCGTCTGCAATGAGCGGGATCATGTTATTGGAGTTGGATAGCAGCAAACGGATTGGCGAGACATAGCAGCTGCAAGTTGTACAATGACAGTTGCGGGCACTTGCACGCAGTCGTGTCCTCGGAGCAAAATCAACGCCAGTATGTAAAGCCTATAAGTTGATGAACTGATCTGGCAAATACACTCTGTGGCATTCATCTGGCGATGTACATGAGGAAAGGTCACCGCCAGTTTACGTCATGCTGTCAGTGCGGAAGAATCAGAAAGTCGTCCGCACACTTCCCTAGTTATCGCTTCCCAGCCAAACTATACTGCGACTAACGAGGACTGAGCTGTTCAACTGGGAGACGGATCTGGTGAATGAACAGCCGCTCACGTCTCAGCTCCGTAACGAGAAGTTGACGAACCTAGCCAGCACGCCGCTTCAGGTCGAGGCCTTCTCAGTGCAGGCGGTGGCTGCGGAGTCGGTAAAGTGGTGACATGGGCTTGCTGGTGGGTGTTTTGGCGAGGAGCACGTCACGCTCACGGGCTCTATTTGTGCCGCGGTGTCATCCCCCGAGCTGATTGTCGACCACCGACCAGCAGATCAGCTGAATTAAAAGCTATGCAAAACTCAGTAACTATTTGTAACTGCCCCATCCCGGCCGTTGTATGTGTGCATCATTTCAATGTTGCCTTGCAAATAATACGTTTTTAGTTCGTTTGGTTATTGGTAAAGTCATTATCCGGCTAATTTGTTCTGCACCTTTGTTCGGGGGCAATCAGCAGCTTTAGGAACGCTTGATTCCTCAAATAGTGTGGGTGATCAGATCGAGAAGTGTAAGACCTCGGCAAGTTAGTTGGATGTTTATAATGTTAGCTAAAGCTATGGATTATGTCCCAGAGTGTTCAGAATGATCAAAAGTATGTTTAATAGCATATGTTGCATTAGCAAACCGGCTCTACATATTAGTTGAGACACATGGTTGCGTGACAATGTCACTTCACACCTTGCGTACATCATAATCTTATAGGTATTGCTTACATTCTCGTAGCAATGATGGATAAATTTAAATTGATACATTATGCAATATTATTTCTCTAGATGTGTACAAAGGTGTGATTTTTATCGTTCCGGTGTTATTGATCTCAGCTGCAATGGAACCGAGTGACCTCAGATGAATGTCATTTAGTTGTGCGATTGACATCTAGCACAGGGCGGCCGCCCTGGAATGCTTACAGCAAACGTATTGATAAAAAGGCAAACTTCTCGTGCTCCGAGCCGCTCTTGGTTTTAGCGGAAGGGAAGAAGAACAACTTCCAGTACGTTCTTCTGGTCCTCAGGGCAAAAGAAAAATATAATAGGCCGTTCTGCTTCTTCAAAATAGTGAATATGACAGGTCCTAGTACCAATGTTACATTATGAAGCACTTATTTTACTGTTTCAGCTAGTATATACAACAATATCAGAGATCACAGAATGACACAAAAAAAGAGCATTAGGAGGATTATTGGCTAAAACAAGGACTTGATTTAACTGTCACTGCTGCTCTGTACCTATAACAAGCAATTATCAAGTCTCACCACTCTTTCCTCACCAGTCACCGCCCTTTCTTACAGCACATGTTTGCTAACCTTTCTCATATGAACTTTCATTCATACTTCCCACCACAAAATGGAGAACAATTTTTAAAGTATTTTTCCAGGGATGGACCAAAGTTGTCTGTTTGTATGTATTTGTTTCTTATAAGTCTATTTTTTCTGACTATGAATAATTTGGACCTGACTTTAAAAATTTTAGTTTTATCTCTCAAATATGTATTTTTTGCTTTCAGTCCTGGAGGTTCTTGGGTAGAAAATGAACTTGCTGTGGCAATCTCCAGTCCCCTCCTATTATTATCATGTTCCGAGTAAAATTGTATATATTTATTTTGCATTGGTATTTCCAATATATTACTACGGTTATGGGTTGTAAGCCTTAAAGATACTACATCTGTGTCTTTAGCAATGTGTCACAAGCATTGCAGTTCATTCTTCATCTATGCACACAATGGTAGAATGAGAGAAAGAATGTTACAAGAGTGAAAAGTATAGACCATGGTGGTTTGATGGTGGCAGGCAGCCTCATTTCATCACATGTTCAGGAATGCCTCTGACTATGCTATACTTTTCCATTGCTGCAGAGGTACTCTGATATGCAAACTATGATATGTTTCACAAAGTTATGTTAGGTCATTGACTTGCCTGTGTTTTGACAGTGCATGACATGACATGGCATTTGACATTACCACCTTGGGGAAGATTTTGAAGGGTTGGAGGTGTGGGTGCCATATGATCAATGACCATAGTACTAGTTGGTGCACCAGTACAGCCCAATTATCACCAAGGTTTGGAAATGACTTGTTTGCCATATTTAGCCTTACTCGCCATGCATGTTATTTGTATCAAATGTTCTTAACTTGTGTCATTTTTCTGCAGGAGAATCAGCCCATTAGTCATTCAAGATGCCTCCCTCCTCTGGAGAACTATGGGGTTACAGTTTTATGCCAGCCAACAGTACAGTGTACTGTCTGCTTCCAACCGGCATTCTGATTCCTCTCGAGGCTCGACGAGATAAGCCACTATTCAAGCTAAAAGGTGCGCGGTCTATATCTAAAATAAGGCCATATGTAGCTGATGATGCTTTATTGTCATGCCTGCTGCTCTGGCCATGGTGAAGCTGTCCATGTGGCCATGAGCAAACTTCACGTGTTTATCTTTCTTAATATAAAATATGTAGATAGTAGATAGTAGATACCTACTGCAGCTCACTGTGATCTGCATTTTCAGTACATATGTATCCTCTTATGTATTGTGTCTTAAGTATTTCATGCATATCCGCTTCGTGTGATACAATTGGTGTCCGTCGGTAATCGATATATTCTTAACTTGTAGATCAATACTAGCTATACATACAATTTACTCCAGTTCATAATTGGATGAAGTTGGCCAACAACTCAGCTTACAGCCATACTATGACCACTCACTCTATACTCTGACCTGCGTACACGTCTCCCCGCGAACCCCTGCAGCCGTCTGACGCGTCACCCTCCTCACTCTCACACACAGATGACCTGTGGAAGCTGGCCAAGAACCCGCAGGAGTACCCGTTTGGCCACATGCTGGGCGAGCAGAGTCAGTACATCTTCCAGGGCGTGACACAGGACAGTGCGTGGGAGGATTTTTACGATGAGACGCGCCGGCTCTGCGACCTACGCCTGCACGATCCGTACCTGCAGGTCCGAGAGCCGCACGGCAACAAGGACGAGAAGATCTTCAACCAGTACCTCAGTGAGTGACACGCTGCAGGAGGGAAGCGGGTTGAGGTGGTTTTAGTTTGCATAGCTGGTGAGGGAGGGGGGATGGGGTGATGGTGAGGGAATAATTTAGGAGGGTTTGTGCTGTAAGGGCGTTTGGGTGTGGAAACTTGATATGAATATATGCATTTTATTTGTGACATTTTTGTATTCTAGTTGAAGCTGAAGCATTTTAATGTGTTTTGGGTGGTAAAAAGTAGACTTTAGTTAGAGGTTAATCGATATGCTGGCAAGATAATTGAATACGTTTGCGATCTGAGTGAACTCAATGCCGGGTCTCTTCACATTGTGCTACAAAATGAATGATTCAGATGTCCTTTAATAGAGCCTTGATATCCTTATATCCTAATTGTCCTTTAGTAGAGCCTCTTTCCAGCTGAATCTGCCTCGTGCTGGCTGCTTGTCGTTCCCATGCCGTGGCCGCCACTGCTTCCTCAGCGGATCATTGTCTTCCAAAACCTCCTCCCTTGCAGCCTCCATATTCATTCTGCCTCTGCGAACTACTGTCTTGCAAATAAAAGGCAATATTCGCCCTGCTTCCTTGCACACGTTGGATAATCTCCCACACACTGAGCTCCAAATAAGCGTAGCAGTTGTACCGCCATTAAACCCCATATCATCATCACCAACATCCCACGCTTGACCTCTAACTCCCAACATTCACCCCAATACGGCCTGTACCCCCCCCCACCAGCGCCTCCCAGTCTCACAACCAACCGACCGGCCCCCCCCCCACCAGCCTCCCAGTCTCACACCAAACCGACGCGTGACCCCCCACCCCCCCACCACCTCCCAGTCCTCACGACCAACCGACCGTGACCCCACCCCCACCAGCCTCCCAGTCTCACAACACCAACCGATACCGTGACCCCCCCTCCCCCACCAGCCTCCCCAGTCCTCACACCAAACCGACCCCCCCCCCCCACCAGCCCCCCAGTCTCACACAACCGTCCCGTGACCCCCCCCCACCCCACGCAGCCTGCCATCTCACACCAACCGACGCGGACCCCCCCCCACCAAGCCTCCCAGTCTCACACCAACCGACCGTGACCCCCCCCCCACACCTCCCCAGTCTCACACATACCGACCGTGACCCCCCCCCCCACCAGCCTCCAAGTCTCACACCCAACCGACCGTGACCCCCCCCCACCCAGCCTGCCCAGTCTCACACATCCAACAGACGCGTGCCCCACCCCCCACCAGCCTCCCAGTCTCACACCAACCGACCGTGACCCCCCCCACACAGCCTCCAGTCCTTCCACACCAACCGACCGTGGAACCCCCCCCCACCAGCCTCCCAGTCTCACACGCAACGCGACCGTGACTCCCCCCCACCAGCCTCCAGTCTCACACCAACACCGACCGTGACCCCCCCCCCCACCAGCCTCTCAGTCTCACACCGCGCGACCGTGACCCCCTCACATCCCCACACCAGCCTCCCAGTCTCACACCAAACCGACGCGTGACCACCCTCCCCCCACCAGCGCTCCCAGTCCTCACACCACCGACCGTGACCCCCCCCCCGCCACCAGCCTCCCGTCCTCACACCAACCCGACCGTGAGACCCCCACCCGCCTCCCGATCTCACCAACCGACCGTGCCCCCCCTCCCCAGGCGGAATCGGTATCCAGGTGCGCGAGCTGGACGAGATGCGCGACCCGGAAGTGGTCGACTTCCGGGTGAACATGCTCCGCCTGTGTAAGGAAGCGATCGCTCGTCGCGAACAGAGCGACGAGACACGACTTCAGTTCATGCACCCGCCCGACCTGGACAGCACCTCCCAGCTGGCGCCCAACCTGCTGGACAAGCTGACCAAGAGCAGTAAGACGAGTAGGTGTCAGACTTCGCATGACGACTGTGTGGCGGGGGGTCCAGTCACTGTTCTTGGCTATCATGTCTCTGGCTTTGTCTCTGGCTTTGTCTCTGGCTTTGTCTCTGTCTGTGTCTCTGGCTTTGTCTCTGGCTTTGTCTCTGGCTGTGTCTCTGTCTGTGTCTCGTTTCTTGTTCGGAGGAACGCTCTGTCGCACTGTTTTGGTTGGGCAATGGGCATGCAGCGGTTTGGTTTCGTTTCCTGGGTTCTGGTTGTGGTCAATCTCAGTTGTCTTTTGGCTGGCTTCGGTATGTCGTTGTGGTCGGCGTTTCGGTCATGGTGTTTGGATGTGGTGCTACGTGTTTTCTCAGAGCATTACTAGTTAGTCATAGTCATTGTTGGAAGTTGGAAAGTTGAAAGTGATTGGGACGTGTTTGATCCAATTTCAAATGTTTCTGTTTGAACTTCAGCTTCACATAAGCGTCATGAAATATGTGAAAATATGCAAATTTAAGACATTATGCAGCTGTTTTGAGATTCAAATGGTGCACACATTTAACAGTTTGTATCAATGTCAGCTGCACTATGAGGTTCATGAATTACGCAGATTTCCTGTCTGAAATCAATGTCACGCATGGGCGCCTGCTCTTCAGTCAATTTCTTGACTTGTATTTTCTTCGTGGTCAGTGAGCAATGAGCATGGCCGATAAGGATATCCGTCGATACTGAATTGTTATAGTGTATTGTACATATCATCACTGGTCTCTCCACAATTCATTGGGCTATTCTTAGACCCTCGTCACATGGAAGGCAGACGAAGTTCATATAGATGACTATACACATTTCCTTGAGCTAGTGTAACTATTACAGCAATTAATGGCGACATCCCCTTTCGAGCACGCCGTATAATACTGCAGTGATATTAACGATTATCTTTCGATGTCACGTTACAGGGAGTGTGCCTACTCACATTGGTCATGTGGAGTTGTTGACACTAGTCTGTAGAACAGATTTGTCTGAATTTAGCCATATACTTCATTTCCCCAGATTCACTTTAGTTTGCTGAGATATTTTCAAAGTCCGCCAAATCACATACCTGCAGTACTTAATTAATCGATAGTCGCCGAGAGCTTTTCGCTACTAGAAGCATTGCTATTAAATTACAACGCTAGCATAAATTGATTAAGCTCTGGCCAATAGAAAAATCTTGTGAGCACTGATAACAGCTGCCCGAACAGAGCCCTTGATATCTTATAACCAAAACCCCATACATTGGCTCGTATAGGTTTGTTTATCGGTCCCCTTTGGGTGCGCCATTATACGGCAACATCTTCGTTAACTTGGCTGTTTACAGTGACGATCGTTTATGAGTTTTTGAAAACAAACAAATGCAAAACAGAATATAATTAAAATTCAAACTAAAGGGGCTTCCATACGTGATTTTATCCGTAACCAATGATCAAACCAAATAGCTCTTAACCGCAATACAAATATATTGACATTTCCAAAAGAGTAGGCACACTCCCTTTTAAGTAGATAAACGTGTTGTCATTGAATGCCACGGGATTATTGTAATAACGGATGGGATTCACGGCGAATTTGGGGACTATTTGGCATGGCGGATGGCCTATACCCTAAAAGGACGGCGGATAGACCGAACAGAAAATTTCAGAGGATGGCGTCGAATCCGCTGTTCAATCCGTACGGTATTTTTCTCGTGGCTTCTCTTCGTGATTTACGCAAATATCCTCTTGTTTGAGACGCTGAATAAGTATGTGATCCGTTTTCATGCCAACCCTTGTAGCATCATGTAATCCATTGGCGAAATCAAATATGCGTCTGCTTTTTTTGTAAGGAGGTAAAATGCATCTGAAGTGGTGAACTGCGGCCTGCGGGTTTTCGCTTGTGTACAGTAGTGAAGTTTTCTAAATTTTGAAGAGTTAAGTTGAATTTTTGGCGGACGTATAATCTCATGTGATGTGATAACGATTGCATGAACTATCAAACAGTCAAACCTGTGCCTAGTTCAGTTAACTACTGATTTGTTTTTACTGATCTTAATATCTCAGCTCGAGGTGGAGAGAAATGTCAGGGACTAGTATCAGCATGGACTTCTTGTAGCCGTGTCCCAAAATTGGTTGATTTGGTTGCAAGATGTCACCTTAACATCAGTATTTTTTTGCTTGCACTCCTTAGTGAACTTTCCACTCCCAAATAAAATGGAGAAGTGGTTTCAGTTTGGCAGGGGTCGAAAAAAATATAAAGTGGTCGCCAACAAAATTCCATATCAAAGTGGTCGCCGCAAAGTGGTGAGAGAGAGAGAGAGAGAGAGAGAGAGAGAGAGAGAAAGAGAGAAGAAGAGAGAGAGAGAGAGAAGAGAGAGACGAAGAAGAGAGAGAGAGAGAGAGAGAGAGAGAGAGAGAGAGAGAAGAGATGGAGATGGAGATGGAGATGGAGATGAGATGGAGATGGAGATGGAATGGAGAATGGAGATGGAGATTGGAGGATGGAGATGGAGATGGAGATGAGAATGGAGATGGAGAATGGAGATGGAGATGGAGATGGAGATGGAGAGGAGAATGGAGATGGAGATGGAAGATGGAGATTGAGAGATGGAGATGGGATGGGAGATGGAGATAGGAGATGAGATGGAGATGGAGATGGAGATGAGTGAGAATGGAGAATGGAGATGGAGATGGAAGATGGAGATGGAGATGGAGATGGAGATGGAATGGAGAATGGAGGATGGAGATGGAGAATGGAGATTGGAGATGGTAGATGGGATGGAGATTGGGAGAATGGGAGTGGAGATGGAGATGGAGATGGGAGATGGAGATGGAAGATCGGAGATGAGATGGAGATGGAGATGGAGATGAGATGGAGAATGGAGATGGAGAGGAGATGGAGATGGAGATGGAGATGGAGATGGAGATGGAGATGGAGATGGAGATGGAGTGGAGATGGAGAATGGAGATGGAGATGGGATGGAGATGGAGATGGAGATGGAGAGGAGAATGGAGATGGAGATGGAGATGGAGATGGAGATGGAGATGGAGATGGGAGATGGAAGATGGAGATGGAGATGGAGATGGAGATGGATATATACGGTTTATTGAAATATCACGCGCTTCGAGACGCATCTCATATAGCTCGTACACCAACCAGGGCACCGCCAGGATCGGGCAAAAAACAGACTGCCTCTGGCAAAAACAAGTTTCTAAGTTTGTTTTTGAATTCTGTCAATCAAATAGCGTTTACTGAAGGTTTAACTGGTAGGTTAACTTGGATACCGGTGTGGTTCGAGTTAGGGGTTGGAGATTTAGGTACTAAAGCTCTTAGGGGCGGATCCAGGAAAAAGTTTCGGGGGGGGGGGGGGAACTTCAGACGTAAAGGGCCCTCGAGCTTAAAAGGGCCCTGAGGGGCCCTTTTTCCAGCCTTCCCAGGGGCCCTCTGTTCTGTTCAGGGGGCCCCTCAGACCAGCCCAGGGGCCCTCTGTGCTGGTTAGGTGGCCCTCTGTGCTGTTATCTTAGCTGGAGGCCCATCTAAGAGGCATCTGAGGCCATCGGAGTCACAAATAGGGTAGGAGCCGGGGGGGGGGAGGGCAAACTCCCCCCGACATTTTCGGATTTCTAACATTCGTCCTATGGACGTTGCATTGAAAGAATCGACTTCAAAATGCCTTTTTGCCCCAACTTCAAATGAGTTCTAACGCCCCTGGAGGGTCAGTGACCTCGGTTGAACCTCACAAAAAGTACAGTAAAAGAGGTCACACTCCTCAGCAGAAGAGACACACTTGTCACCTGCCACCTGGAAACACTTTGCATTTGCTCCTGAACGTCAAACACGTGCATCGGAAAAATGACACGTGTAATCAGACCGATACTACGGGACGCCAGTTTCGCCTGACATGACCTTGAGAAACAGCTCATAGGTCACGGGTCATAAAAGTTAAAAGTTGAAAGTTTTCACAGTATGTGTCAAATTGTTCAAAAGTAGGGTACTAAAAGTTTTATCGCGATCGGTCCATAACTACGTGAGTTATTTGTGAAAAACCGAGGGAAGTGGCATCCACCCCCGCTAACCGAGCGAGGGTTAATGCGAAGCTCGAGCCGACTGTTGGTACATGGGAGTCCGCCGGATGGTGGCGACTAGATAAAAAGTTGTCTGCAATCGATGTGTAGCACCTCACATAGTGTTTTCTTTCCTGCAAACCACGGCAAAATGGCGTAAGTGGTCTTTTTCCGATCCTGCTAAGCCTTAGTGGACGGGCGCTCAGCGCGATCTCCTATGAAAAATCATTTCCCCCGATCATCCGCTAGAGGCGCTATCATCGACCGGTGGTCGCGAACATCAAAGTGCCGACACGGAGTTTCCAATCCGTTATACAATAATCCGTGGTAATGCTATACGAAAAATGGATTTGCTTATGTATCTATTCAAAGAAGTTGTATTATCCAACTGGCATTGTTCAGCGCCATGCATCTGCATGCATCTCAATGTGAAGTGGGCTTAAAATGACTCAAGTTGCCGGCGCCCTCTAAACTCAAATGAACTAGCAAATGATTACGATTTGTAGCATTTGCCCCACTGGTGGCGATGTATCATAATACTTTGGTCAGATCTGTTAGTACGCTGGTCTGTTGGCTGCAACACCTGACCTTAATACAGCTGCACTCAGTGAGATCCTCTTACCGGTCGTGCGAACCTCTCGTGACCTCTCTGATTCCCTGTGGTAATATATATTATCGGTCGTGACCTCCCACCTGTGGCGACTTGTGGATAACCTGCCGTGACCTCTGATCTCTGACCTACGATGACCTGTGATGACCTGTGATAACCTGTGATAGCCAGCCGTGACCTCTCTTTGACCTGCGCGCCGTGCCGACAGACGAGATCATGCTGAACGTGCTGGTGTCCGGAGACGATATCCCTCCTACGGATGTCAACATCACGGCTGATCTCTACCCGGAGGGACTGGTCGAAAGGGTGAGGAGCCCCCCTCACTCACACACCGATATAGCTTGTGTGACGGAGATTGTCGTCTGTAGTTCCTCATTTGAACGCTACAAGCAGATTTGTACTCGCTTGCGAATTCGTGCAAACTTATTGTCCAGGTTGAGGGCGTTCTTAGTTCCTGGCACATTCAGGCTTGACAGTAGCATGGTATGGTTTCATCTATTTTGTTTGGAATTCATGTTGCTTATAGAACAGCAGGTTAAAGATGTGTCGGAGTTACCCTCTTATTTTATTATAAATGTGTTATGAACCAATGAACCATAGTTAGACATGCGTCTGCTAGTTACCTTCGATCTCTGATTACCTTTTCCGGCTTAGGTCTGCTGTCTGCTAACCTCTGACCTGACCTCTGACCCTGACCTCTGACCCTGACCTCTGACCTCTGACCTCTGACCTCTGACCTCTGACCCTGACTTCTGACCTCTGACCCTGACCTCTGACCCTGACCTTCTGATCCTGACCTCTGACCCTGACTTCTGACCCTGACTTCTGACCCTGACCTCTGACCCTGACCCTGACCTCTGACCCTGACCCTGACCTCTGACCCTGACCTCTGACCTCCCACCAGGTGTGGCAACGCACCTATAACCAGATGCACCGGATGACTGACTCGAAGAGTCTGCAGGCGGCCCGCACCCAGCGTGACAAGTACATTCTCAAAGTCACCGGCAGCGAGATGTACTTCACTGCCGTCAAACCGCTCCTACAGTACCGGGTACGTCTGGTACACGGGTGTCGTACGGAACCAGGCGTATTAATGGCACACCAGCTAAGATGGCGGTTATGTAGAATGTACATTCGCGACATTTACTTTACAGACTCGCCCTCGAAATGAGTTAATTGCTGGTAGTTAGTAACTAAATTCCGATTAACAACCTAAACAAAGTTAAATGGAAAGTGGTTACCTTAATCTGAAGAGAAAGAATAGAAGTTACCATTCAAAGATGCTCATGAGCATAAATTGAGTTTTAGGTGAGTCTAGGCAATCTTATGCATTATTTTAAGTGTACTCAATACTAAGCCTATCAAGCCATAAGAGAGACTATTGTGCTTATCTCCAGCTCATCTGACCAGTAGTGTTGTGTGACCTCCGACCCGTGTCTTCGCCATCAGTATATCCGCACCTGTATCGCCAAGGACGTGAAGCCGCACCTGGTGCTGCTGGCCCGGCGGTCCGTCTGTGACGCCATCCCCGGCAGCAGCCACCTGGAGCCGATGTACGCGCGGCGGGCGGCGGCCAGCCAGGAGCCGCCGGCGACCCGCGACACCATCAACCTGTACACCATCAGCGACCCGTTCCTGATGACCGTCTGCGGCGTGCAGTACCTGAACGTGTCGGACGTGGACAGGGTGAGGAGGATGAGAGGGGTGTGGTGGAGAGGGAGGGGTGTGGTGGAGAGGGAGGGGTGTGGTGGAGAGGGAGGGGTGTGGTGGAGAGGGAGGGGTGTGGTGAGGGGGAGGAGGAGGGGTGTGGTGGAGGGGGAGGTGGAGGGGAGGCCCGGGAGGGGAAGGGGGAGGGCAGGGAGGAGAGGTTTGGGAGGGTAGTTGTGTAAAGACTGGAGAATGGTCGGTTGTTGTCGGGAGGGTAGGTTGACAGTGAGTTTGCCGGAAGGATGCGAGGCTGGCGTGGTTAGTTAATGCACGGAGACGGGACAGTGACCGGATATGACAGAAGGAACATTAACAGGGAGTGGTTAAGCAGATGGATGGGGGTAGTGATGAGAAACAGGGCAGGGTGTTAGAAGGGATGTAGATAGTCATTAGTGAATGCCCCAGGGATCTGTTAGCAGCGATGTAGGGTAATATCGCATGTTTACTCGGGCGTCTGGTGCGATAGCAGCAATGTAGGGCAATATAATTGTATGCAGTGCAATATCGATGAGGTCCTTTGTCTGATGGATGTGCGAGTTTCTTTGTGAAACAATGCGAATCAGGATGTACTTCAGAGTCGCGAGCTTATGTGAGGACGGAGGATACTTTGCAGTTATGTATGTCTCGACCTGACTCAGTACAGTGCACGGCAACGTGACATCTGTTGTTGTTGTTGTATTTCCTCCCGGAACGGCTCATGGCCGCCCGTCAGCCAGCGGCTCCAATGCTTCATGAAGCCAGGGCCAAGGGCCGCCACGGATGTCCCCGTCCTGCAGCTGCGTCGGGTGCCACGAGATTGTGCCGAGCAGTCGGAGGCGTACGCCGGCTAGGCTCGGGCACCGGAGCAGCACATGCTCCGGTCCGCCTCCTCATAGTCTCCTGCGTAGTGCCGCGAGGAGGCGCCTCCTGCGTAGTCCGCCTCCTCGCGGCACACTACGCAGAGTGCCGCTGGGCAGCTCTTGTCCGGACACCCCGGAACACGCCCGGCCCGGAGAACGCCGATGCGGTGGAGATACTGGCGCGACCGGCCGCCAGGTGGCCAGCGCGCCGCTGATGTAGCATGCCACGGCCGCCCCCCGGTCTCGGCCGAGGACCGGGCTCTGCCATCCGGTCCCTCCAGTTTGCCTGAAGAGGCTATCCGGCCAGTCGCCGCCAGGCCCTGGTGGCAACACGGGCCAGAATTGGATGATGGTGCGGCGTCTACTGGTGCATCCCTCGGGAGACCGCAGCTCCCTGGCCAGCACGTCCGCCGTCTCGTTCCCGGATCCACGGTGTGCAGGGAACCCACTGTAGCATCACTTCTTGTCCTCTTGCGGAGAGGTTCAGGAGGAAGAGTCCAGACGCGCTCCCAGGGTTGTCCTCTGGGACGCCCGCTCCGCTGCCCAGTGGGTCGACAAGGCCGCCTGGGAGTCTGGTCAAGCAACCACCGGGCCCTGCAGCTTGTCTCACCGATAGAGCGCTCAACCTCTTCTAAGGCGCGCTCTCAATGGCCAGCCAGCTCGCCCGAGTCTGGAGCACAGGCCCCCCGCGGCGACCCTGACTTCCGCGCGCTCCCCGGACCTGAGGGTCAGCTGCGGCGCTTCCTCCTCTCCATTCGACACTCCTCCATCCGCGAGCCGTCGCTCCATATCCAGAGTGGCGTCAGTGGGCAGGGTGGCCAGTGAGCTCGGCGGTCTCTGGCGCCTGTCGTCCCGGAGCGGCGACAGCCCCGGGCCCCAAATCCATGCACACTGGTGATGCGGTCAGGCTGTCACAGGGGAAGACCGCCTCCGCCATGAGCGGTGCCACCGGCGTTGAGCGCGGGCAGCCAGTGATCACTCTGGCCGCCGCGCGCAACTCTCGGTCCAGCTGCTCGGCGTGTCCGGGCGATGTCGCAGGGAGCCACGCCGCGGCCACGTGACATCTCGTGTGTGTAGTGACATGTCTCGCTCTCAGTGAGACAAGTTACAAGGTTTTAACCTCCACTTGCCGGCTAGTTTTTCTTAAAGGTCGGTCTTTATTTGGGCACTTTGTGACCTGTCACCCCCTGTCCGGTTTTACGTGAAAATCGGTCTTTATTTGAGCACTTTGTGACCTGTCACACCGTGTCCAGTTTTACGTGAAAGTCGGTCTTTATTTGGGCACTTTGTGACCTGTAACCTCCGTGTCCAGTTTTACGTGAAGGTCGGTCTTTATTTGGGCACTTTGTGACCTGTCACCCCGTATCCAGTTTTACGTGAAGGTCGGCCTCTACCTGGGCGCCACGGCGCTGTGTGACCTGGAGGAGACCCCGCCGGTCAGTGGTGACCAGGTGCCTCGCTGGAACAAGACCATCACGTTCGAGACGCTCGTGCAGGACCTGCCATACTCCGGCCGGCTCTGTATGGGCGTCGTGGGCGTCTCCAAACGGAAAAAGAAGGAGGTAAGGTGCTGGGGAGGTGCGGAGAGGGCGCCGTGTTGCGTGTTGAGGCTAGCATGTCCAAGTGAGGCTAGTGCAAGTTAGTCTAGGAAATACTTTCCCTGACGCGGTATGTTACATTTGAGTGTTCTTGTTTATGCTTCGCCGTGCCGTTGCTAGAACTGATTGCTTCATCGGGAATATACAACCAGTAAGACGCCTTAATTTGCGAAGGACGAGCGAACCCGTAGAAAGCGAACCCGTATAAATAAATAAAAAATATGAGGGGTTCGAAAACAGGGCACCCCTCTGCTGGGGCGATTTTTTTACTCAAATTTTGGCAAAACACGCGCAATTCAGTTTTAGGATAGATCACACAATTTCAAGACGCTAGGCGTAACGGTTTAGAAGCAGCAAGCGACAAACCAACGGGGTTTGCCCCCGCAGGGAATGAGACTTAATCCTTGCCTGTATGAATCCTCACATAACCCTCATCATCAAATTTGCTGTAGCAGTCAAGGGCGAGTGGGGGCGCAGTTTCTGGGTCGGGACAGCCATCAGAACTCTGGCGACTAGCTGCATGTGTCTCGAGCGTCATTCGCCGTCAAACTTTGTATTAAGTTAACATTAGCAATTACATGTTATTGCATGCGCTTCCGTCAACAAACTTCAGGTTCGATCGCAATTTACATATGCTTACCAAAGTTCAAAGAGTAAACCAATGCCAGATTCGAAAATTTCAGATATTTTTGGTTCCGGGCACTACAGTTTGAAAGGAAAATCTCAGCCTTCACATTTGTCATTTCGGCAGGCTACGGGGCGAAACTGCACTGGTTAAAAAATGAGTGATTGGATGGGGCTACTCAGCAAAATTTGTCAATCGGACGTGCGGTTGCAAAGATATAAGCTTCTCAAAAGCGTGGCCACGGGTTGGGTCGGGTTGGGCCGCTCAATAATCAGATTTGTCCCATATACCGAACGTATAAGACGAGCGAGCGAGCTCGCGCTCGCCGTAACTATCTGGTTGCGGCGCTCTTAACCCGCGCACTTGCAGGGGGGGGGGATTTCCCCCCCCTCAGGTTTTTCAGGAGTAGCAGAAACAACGGCGGCGCACAGGCGCCGCCAAATTTCGTATCACCTGTTTGGGCATCAATTACCACACTTTGGAAATTTTGACTGAAGGTCATCTCAGGTCAGGTCACAAGTCCATGTCAAGTGAACGCTCACCTTCAATAAATGTTGGTTCGTGCCAAAGCCAACAGTCCTTTTTTCGAAAAGTTTGAAACTTGCAGGATTTCATCAGATATCAGCCTACAATTCGTATATCTCGGATTTTTCTTATCGATGACCAAAGGTCAGGTCATTTCCTGACCTCCATTAAAGTGAATGGGAAAATAAACAAATGCTTCCCTTTCAGAAAATATGCATTGGATCAGGGCTAATTCTTTCAGAATCATGCTATTTTAGCTCATTCTAAGTGATCAAGGTGCAATTGCTGCTTAGTGATTTATACAAGGTCATCTGAGGTCAACTGAGGTCATCAGCAATGATTTGCTAATAACTATTGATAGAAAAGAGATATAGACGATTAGTTGACACCAATGTGTTCGTCTCGTCTGGCCGCGTTGTCACCATATGCAACATGACCTACCTGGGTCACCAAAAATGACCTTGACCCGAGTCAAATTTTTGAAGTTACCTTACCAGTCACAGTATAATGTTTCAAAACGCCATCAAGAGAACAAACACGATGCGTCAAAAAATTTTCCCTATTTTCTTAGGTTACATGCTATTCACGAAAAACTGTTTTGCTAAAAAACAGTATTTTTGACCCTTCATGTACCTCTGGAGCTAAACTATCGAATCTGTGCTCGAATTTGAGGAGCTGGGTGCGAATTGCAATTTCAAATACTATCGATTGCTCTCTAATCGTTTCTCCTTAGCTATCATAGTTTCCGAGATAATTCGGGGGCTCTGGAAATAGTCCTAAAAGAAGTCTAACAAACCGGAAAATCTGACCTTTGGTGACCACTGGTGACCTCAATTGTGACTGATCCAAGAAAAGACTGAAATACTTTCGATAGAGCTTGCCTAGAGCTATCTTATGCCGTTTTCCGCTTGTCGTTACGTTGCGTAATTTTGGAGATATCACGGGGGGGGGAAATCAACCCCCCCTGCAGTTCGTGTTCGGCGCGAACCCCCTGCAGTGCGCGGGTTAAGCCCCAATCATCATCATCATCAATCTTCTCATCGTTCTGTTCTGCCTTACTGTTTGTTTCATCGTTAATCAACAATGACATGCGCCTGTGTCCACAGCTGACCGTTCTCTTTGTCTTGACTGTGTGTTGATCTGTTGCACAGGAGCACTTTCTGATGGCGTGGTGTAACCTGTCGCTGTTTGTCTGACTGTGTGTTTGTCTGACTGTGTGTTTGTCTGACTGTGTGTTGTTGTGTGCACAGGAGCACTTTCTGCTGGCGGGTAACCTGGCGCGTTTGTCTGCTGTGTGTTTTGTGTTGCACGATGAGCACTTCTGGCTGGCGTGTGTAACCTGGCGCTGTTATTGTCCTGACTGTGGTTTGTTGTGTGTGCACAGAAGCACTTTCTGCTGGCGTGGTGTAAACATGGCGCTGTTTGTCTGACTGTGTGTTTTGTGTTGCACAGGAGCACTTTCTGCTGGCGTGGTGTAACTGGCGCTGTTTGTCTGACTGTGTGTTGTTTGTTCCACAGGAGCACTTTCTGGCTGGCGTGGTGTTAACCTGGCGCGTTTGTCTGGCTTGTTGTGTTTGTCCTGACTGTGTTTGCTGTGTTCCACAGGAGCACTTCTGCTGGCGTGGGTGTAACCTGCGCTGTTTTGTCCTGACCTGTGTGTTTTGTCTGAACTGTGTTTGTTGTGTTCCAGCAGGACACTTTCTGCTGGCGTGGTGTAACCTGGCGCTGTTTGTCTGACTGTGTGTTGTTGTGTCCACAGGAGCACTTTCTGCTGGCGTGGTGTAACCTGGCGCTGTTTTCTGACTGTGTGTTTGTATGACTGTGTGTTTTGTGTTGCACAGGAGCACTTTCTCTGGCGTGTGTAACTGTCACTGTTTGTTGTGTGTGTTGTTGTTTGGCACAGGAGGCATTTCTGCTGGCGTGGGTGTAACCTGGCGCTTGTTTGTCTGACTGTGTGTTGTTGTGTTCCACAGGAGCACTTTCTGCTGGCGTGGTGTAACCTGGGCGCTGGTTTTGTCTGATGTGTGTTTGTCTGACTGTGTGTTTGTTGTGTTGCACAGGAGCACTTTCTGCGGCGTGGTGTAACCTGTCGCTGTTTGTCTGACTGTGGTTGTTTGTTCCACAGGAGCACTTTTGCTGGCGTGTGTAACCTGGCGCTGGTTTGTCTGACTGTGTGTTGTGTGTTGCACAGGAAAGCCTTTCTGCTGCGTGGTGTAACCTGGCGTGTTGTCTGACTGTGTGTTGTTGTGTTGACACAGGAGCACTTTCTGCTGGTCGTGTGTAACCTGTCGCTGTTTGCTGACTGTGTGTTGTTGGTTGCACAGGAGCACTTTCTGCTGGGCGTGGTGTAAACCTGGCGCTGTTTGGTCTGACTGTGTGTTAGTTGTGTTTCCAAAGGAGCACTTTCTGCTGCGTGGTGTAACCGTGGCGTTGTTTGGTTGTTGGAGTTGTTTGTTTTGTCTTGACTGTGTGGTTTGTTGGTGTGTAAAAAACAGCAGGAGCACTTCTGCGGCGTGGTGTAACCGGCGCGTTTTCTAACTGTGTGTTTTGTGTTTCCACAGAGCACTTCTGCTGGCCGTGGCTGTAACCATGTCGCTGTTTGACTACCGACGACAGCTGCTCTCCGGGAAGAAGAAGCTCACCCTCTGGCCGGTACCCAAGGGCCAGTACCCCAACGAGAAGCTGTGTCCACTCGAACCAGTCGGTAAGTGTAGACTGTCGGGGTACTCTGTTTTAACGAAGGTGAGGAGGCTAACATCACACTGCCTCGCTGACATGAACCGTGTTTTAATCTGGCGTGTGTAAGTTCTAGCAACACCACTATGGCTATGCTGTTGTACTACTGACTCGTAAATGTATTTCGTATTAGGAAATAATTGGGTGGTATGCACTATCGAAACTACCTTGTAATGATCGCAATGCCTAAGTAGTCATTGCAAAGTTAGCTCCGCGGTTAGTTTCAAAGTGAGTCGACCCGAGGAGAGCTTAACAACAAGTTAGTTTTGTTTAATGCAGTGACGACTTATTGTGCCTTCGAACTAAGTTGCTCCATCGTCATGACTCAGTTCGGTTGTCATTACAGCATGCAAATTAATACACACTTATTCATTTGATTCAAGCTCAAGTTTTCCAGCAGCTTCATGAGAGCAACATTGTCTCATAATGTAGTATTCTCCGCCTACCTTGTACACCATCTCCGCTCACCACAGTCACCACCATCGTCTGCCCTGCTCGCAGGTCCTAACCCGGTGCAGGACCCGAACGTGGCCTGGTTGGAGGTGGAGCTGCCCTCCTACCCGAAGCCGGTCGAGTTCCCCTCCGACCAGCGCGTCTACGAGCTGGGCGCCATGGTGGACGAACGTTCGCCGCTGGAACCGAGGGTACGAGCGCGGCGGGATACGGCTTGAGGGGGGGGGGAGACGTACAGAAGGAGGGGAGGAGCGGGCGTGGTATTGTGGGAGGGTACGTGGCCATGTCACTTGTCGCAAAGCAGATTGTGTGTGAGTTTGGGGTCACACATGATGAATGCTGTTTTTGTTTTTGTTATATCATATTGTTTATCGTTGTCTGGGTACATTGATATTCCGAGTTATTGTCAACTCACACACACACACACACACACACACACACACACACACTCCTAGGCTGATTAGAAGCAGCCGGTGATTTTAACCCTCATTTGAACCCTGAGCCGGCCCTGCCATCACCCCGCCACCACCTCTGTCCCCTCACATCACCTTACCCCCTCCCCCTCACCCCCTCTCTCGCCTCAGATCACGGCGGAGGTTTCTCGGAAGATCCGCGAGGTGGCCGGCCGTGACCCGCTGTCGGACATCACGGTGCAGGACGCCGCGCTGCTCGGCACCTACCGGCACTACTGCTGCGCCCACATGCCACACGCCATCCCCAAACTGCTCGACGCCGTCAAGTGGGACTCGATGAAAGACGTGGCCCAGGTGAGGGGGAGGAGGCAGGGGCTGAAGCGGTGGTGTGTTGGGGGGGGGGGGGCTGAAGTGGTGGTGCGGGTGGAGTGTTCGGTGGTTGGTGTTTGGTAGTAGTTTCGCAAAAATCACTACTTAGTTGTTTTGGTGTTGTTTTTCGATAATGTGATGTGCATTATTTTTGTGTGTGTATCTTGGAGTAAAGGCGTATTTGTGATTTTGTTTCCGCTTTCGAAATCTGGACAATGGACATGCATTAACTCAGAACCGCTTATAGGCTTATAGTGCCCTCTGCACTACTTGTGACATGCCAGAGCCGAACTAAGATACGAGTGATGTGAGATATTGCACTGCAAAATGACGAGGATTGTGCGATATGAAAATATTATGTTATGTTTCAGCATGACATTGCTTTTTGCCCACACCCTTTCCGACCCCTGACTATCATGGTAGCGTCACATATGAACTACATCAACAAAACAACCATGTCCGCTCCGTTTCTCCAACGCTTTGTGTATGACTGGCGGCTGACGTCTGTCTTTCTCTTCTATGTCTCTGTGTGTCTGTATGTGTGTATGTGTGGCGAGGGTAGCTGACTGCTAACGTTTGTCTGTCTGTGTGCGGTGGCCAGTTGTCACCTGCTGCTGCTGCGTGTCTCGCCCTGTCCCGTCTCTGTGTCTGCGTGTGATTGGAGAAGCTGGCGGCTGACGTCTGTCTGTCTGTGTTTCTGGTGGCCAGTTTCACCTACTGCTGCGCGACTGGCCGTGCGTCGACGTCGAGGTGGCGCTGGAGCTGCTGGGCTGCAAACACCGAGATCAGAAGGTGCGCGACTTCGCCGTCCGCTGCCTCAACAAGGTGCTCACCGACGACAAACTGTCTCAGGTGAGAACTATGCGGGTCGGAGAGAAACCTGTCGTATATATAACACTGCAGATGTTGTTGTTAATTCCCTCTAGACCAGTGTCTCACAATTTGTCGATTTGGGTGGGAGATAACACCCAACTGTTCATAATTTTCCACTCTCATTTTCCATTTTATGAATTAATTTTCCAATCCTAAATTATGAATTGTGATATTGATTCTGATATAAATAAATATTGACTTAAAAATACATGATTTCAATGAAAACTCTCGTTTTCATATTCAAAACAGTAATGAATATCATACCATTTTCTATATAATTTTCCACTCTCATGGTCCTTTTTTGCTCAAATTTCTCACTCGGACACCCAAGCCAAAATGGAATCTTGGGACACCACTCTAGACCGATCATTGGTCGTAGCCTGTCGGCTTTGGAGGGTCGTGGCAGCGGTCCCCAGGGCCGCCGTTCCATCAGGATCTCTGGAGGCGCCAGCAAATTGTGTCAGCTCTACATAGATAGAAGATTGAAATCCAAACTTTTCAGTAAATTCTTCAGGCTCAATATTATTTCTCATCTAATCAGTGGTTTTTACCTTGTTATACTTATAGGATTCAAACAAAACAATGTATTTCGTGTTGATCCGTGTGCCGGGTATTACCTGGTGCCGGGTATTACCTGGTGTGGCCACAATGTATGACTCGGGTGTTTGTCTTGTGTTCCGAGCAGTACCTCATTCAGCTAGTACACACTCTGCGCCACGAGCTTCATCTAGACAACGAGCTCACCAGGTTCATCTTGGACCGAGCGCTGCGCAACAAGAACATCGGTCACTTCCTCTTCTGGCACCTCAGGTGGAACAGCGGGTCCCGCTAGATAGCCCCCTCAATCGGGCTGACTCCCTCACAGTGACGCTCCCAGTCTGTGTTAACAGAGTTTGACTGGTAATGACGGCTTTTCGTGACCGACAGTTAAAGCATGTGAGGAGGCAGGTGGTCGTGAGAACTTCACTTGGGTTGTCATGACGTTGAGCAAGGCAGTAGGCTGCCGCCGCTGAATGTAGAGGTCGGGGTATGCAGTCAGCTTTTGCAACTGTGCTCGTGCATGGCGAGTTCCACGTTTTTTCGCTGTCATTTGATCATACCTCGCACAAAAATGTAATAATAATGGATTAATTCGAAATTCATCAGCATCACGGTCCACGTATTTTAATTAATTAGCTTAATAATAAGCTGTAATAGAATTGCTATATCTCCCAAACAAAACAAAACAAATATGGTCAATTTGAAGTTACCTACCTCCACTAAATCGACTATAAGGATCTACAAAAAATGGGTCTGTTTGCAGTTATATATCCGCTATATATGCGCTATATGTATCCATTTTATCCGCTATTTTTAAAATATTTCCAAATGAAGCACACATTTTAAAACCAAATTTGGGGTCTGTGTTTTCAATAAACAAAAATTAGCTCTCTAGCACCAAAACTGAGAAGATATAAATTTCGGACAAATTCATTGGGAGCTTATATGTAAGTAAAACGGGGAAACAATCGGTACTGTTGGGTTTCGCAGAAAACAAAATCACAGAATTTGATTATATTACCTAAACAATGTGGAATGACCAGTATCTAGAACAAAAATGTCTACCCCTACCTCTATTGAATCATTTGTCGTAATTGGCACAGCAGCTTTGTCTTGGTTTTATTTTTATGCCCGCTGTGCCAGATCTCCGTTACAATGTTAACGGTAAAAAGGGAAAATGTAACGTTTTTTATCGTGGCGCGTGGAGTTGCCCCTTCATTGAGTGCCGTCTGACGTCACTCAGTCTGTCTAACGTCACTGTCCATCTGACGTCACTGCGTCTGTCCATCTGTCATCACTGCGTCTGTCCGTCTGACGTCACTGCGTCTGTCCGTCTGACGTCACTGCGTCTGTCCGTCTGACGTCACTGCGTCTGACGTCACTGCGTCTGTCCGTCTGTCTGACGTCACTATCTGTCTGTCTCGGCCAGGTCGGAGCGGCAGTCGGCGAGCACGAACCAGCGGTTTGACCTGCTGCTGGAGGCCTACTGTCGCGGCCTCGGCCAGGAGCACATCAAAACACTCAACAAGAAGGTGCAGTGCCTCGACAAGATCTTCCGTCTCACGCAGAGCTTAAAGGACCGCAAGGAGGAAGGGCCCAAGGTGAGAAATTGGGTTAATTTGGGTTGATTTGCTGTAGCTGTACAGCTTAATGCATCTAAGCTTATGTTTGTAGTAAATATTGGTCTAATGTAAAATAATCTGATCAATTTTGTCTATGGGTAATAAATTATGCAATGAATGAATGAATGATGTATATGAATGATGCAATGATGCAATAGTGCAATAATGTAGCAATGATGAAATGACATACTTATAATTAGATATATATCAGAGCATGCTAAAAGTCGCATGGCACGAAGGACCTGGTTCAATTGAATGTCATAGTATTTATATCTTCTGACTTCTTCAGTTATTTAAATAGATCTCCTATCTGAGATATCTGCAGTGTTTGTTGAGGAAAGGAAAGCCTTAACTGCGACACTGGGGAATCGAGAGAATCGGTACAAAGCGTCTGTTCATTAGAACCCCCATATTTCTCTCACGTGATGCCGACATACCAGCTCACGTTGTAATCCAGGTATTGAATTGAATGGCTGGGTGTTAGCTGTGACCGTCAATTCTCCATGTTGCCGCCAGGAGCGCCACCGGTACCTATGCGAGCGAGTCAAGCAGAGCGACTACCTGGAGAGTCTGCAGAACATTCCGTCGCCGCTGTCCCCGCAGGTGCTACTCGGCGAGATCCTGGTACGTTCTGATCAGCTGCTCTCCAGACTCTGGTTTGACACGCTGCGGTACGTCTGACACGCTTTTCTGACACTGGACGAGATACTGGTACGACGGTTGTGATACGCTTCTGGTGCGTTGTGACACGTTGATCTGTTTAATATGTAATTTATCCGCTCTGGTAACATGACAGTGCGCGATTTGTACTTTGAGTTGCGGTAATTTGTTGGTGAATTGTATGAGTATATAATTTAACATCAACAGTTGAGTAAAGCAAGCATAATTATCATATGAGTCTTGATTGTCTGTTACGACTTCTGAGTCGCGCTGTGCAGTGTATCCAGGCATCTATCTGACATGAGTCGTGTTGTACGTTGTGTCCAGATGGATGACTCGCGTTGTACGTTGTGTCCAGATGGATGACTTATGTTGTATGTTGTGTTCAGGCAGACGAGTCGCGTTGTGTCCAGAGTACGGCTGAGTCGTGTTTTATGCTCTTCACAGGTGGACGAGTCGCGGATCATGGACTCTGCGCGCCGGCCGCTCTGGCTGATGTGGACTAACCCGGACAGTACAGTACGGCACATCACCGACCCGCTCCTCAGGGGACATGTCGAGAAGAACGCCATCATCTTCAAATACGGAGACGGTACGGTCCTGTCCGCCCAGTGACGGACGGTGTAACAGGCCTTTACTGGCGACATTTAGGAAGCCATTTTCCCAATACATTAAGACAAGCTTATAATATTCCACTTCATGTTGTATGTGCACTTGATTAAGCCGTCTGAAGTGGTAAAGCGGTCCCAGCCTGCTGAATCTGTGGTGTTGTGGTGATCGCACGTGACTAGTGACCGGTTAATTCCTAATCTGTCCCGATGCCTGACATGTTGCCGGCCTAATTTGAGCGCCACTGCTACCTTCTCCCACGTGTCTGACGTCTCATTGTCCTGCGTGTTCCCCAGATCTGCGCCAGGACATGCTGACCCTGCAGGTGATCAAGATCATGGACCACACGTGGGATCAGGAGGGACTCGACCTGCGCATGATGCCTAACGCTGGTCTGGCCACAGGCAGCATGTGAGTGCGAGTTCTGCCGCCCCTCTATTCCCATCCGGCCGGCCCTGCCTCTAATGCTCCTCCGGCTCTGGCTGACTGGTTTTATTTAGGTGATCTGTGAAATATGAGAAGTTTATGTTAAACACATAAACTTCTGTTGAAGTTTAGCTGCGGTGTTTTAGGCTGTAGTTCCAGTATATCGTGTGTTCGCGTGGTGGCTTGTCTGTACATTTACCGCGGTTTGGTTCGTGGTGCTAACTCGCGCGTTGTGGAGGAGCCATGGCCCCGATGCCCCCTCTCCTCTGAATCCGCCCGTACCCGGTCCTGTGTCCTGACACTGCCCTCCCCCCTCCGCCCTCAGATGGGCATGATCGAGGTGGTGCGGAACGCCAAGACCGTGTACCGGATCCAGCGAGAGGCGAGCAAGCTGGCCGCCATCCAGGTGGACTCGTCCCAGCTGCACAAGTGGATCCGAGACCGCAACCCGGGCCAGCTTTACGACGCGGCGGTCGACACGTTCACTCGCTCCTGCGCCGGGTACTGTGTGGCCACGTTCGTGCTGGGCATCGGAGACCGGCACCCGGACAACATCATGGTCAACCACCGCGGACAGGTCAGTGGGGAGGGGCGGGGAGGGGAAGCTGTTGATCGCTGCGGGCAGGGCTAGTGGGGAGGGGAGTGAGGTAACGGGAATGTGAGTTGGTATAGGAGACGGGGTGAGATGATGCAGTGGTTTGAAGGTGTGTGGCTGAGTGACGGGTAATGTGTAGGGAGATATAAGAGGGTAGTGATGCTGAAGTAAATTGGTCGCTTTGTTCTTGTGGGTGGCTCTGGAAAATTTAGATGAACCCTAGCATCAGTTTATATGGGCGCCACATTGCCTAGTAGCTGCGGCGCCCTTCAACCTAAATCATCATTATATTCGCAGCATCAGTTTAGGATCGTTTTGTCCGACGTTTTCGCTTAGCTGGATCATGCATATTACTGTGTTTTTTCTTCTCTCTGTTGTATAACAGATCGCAGTGGCGCACGCGCACCATTCTCACGATGCTGTCAAGGAACGAAATAGCTCACATGCATAACAAAATAAATGCCTATCGCAGCTGCGTAATGACTATCCTCATGCTGACTACAAAAACTGTCAAAACCGTCGATCACGTGTTCAGTATTTGATGCCGTCCCCGCTCCCTCCACCGACAGATCTTCCACATCGACTTCGGCCACTTCCTGGGCCACTTCAAGAAGAAGTTCGGCATCAGCAGGGAGCGCGTGCCGTTCGTGCTGACGGACGACTTCCTGCGGGTGATCGCCAGCGGCGCTGACAACCCCAAGAAGAGCAAGGCGTTCCAGGCGTGAGTGCCGCACGCGGGAGACAGGGGCGGTAGGGGGAGGGCTTGGGTAGCTGTTGATAAGTTTTTTTGGGGGGCATTGTCGTTGTTTGTTAATTGCAAGTTACACGAATAATTTTTATTTTTTGGCGCAGTTTGTATCCTTTGCAACCAGACGTTCACGTGTATTGAGTCTATTCCCTGTAGTCTTGTTCTTTGTTGAAAAAAATACTGGTGTCTTCGTGTGCGCGATAAATTTGTTGATTTTTTCCATCACTTGCACTTATCGATGAGTGATATGATTATTCACGAACAAATAAATCATGTTCACCTTGCTTACCTTCGGATTTTCGAGCTCTGCTGTCGCCTACAACTGATAAGTTACCTCCGCCATGCTGCTTGCCGACGCCCTGTGTGTCAGTAACCACGTATCTGTACCTGCTTAGTGCCCTGACCCCCCCCCCGCCGCGTCCTCCGACTCTGCAGCTTCCAGGAGCTGTGCGGCAAGGCGTACCTGGCTCTGCGGAAACACAGCCACCTCTTCATCACCCTCTTCACCATGATGCTGTCCACCGGTATCACCGAGCTGCAGGTGGGTAGTGATGCTGTAGCCTCTGCCGTCGGCTCGTCCTGCCTGCCGGCTGCCGCGGGGGTCGCTCCTGGGCTGCGGACGTGGCGGTCATATAGTGGGTACGAGCCCGCGGCTCCTGTCACTCCTGGGCTGCGGACCGTGTGGCGGTCAGATAGTGGGCACGAGCAGTGTATTCGCTGCAGTGTTCCGTTGTGAGAGGAGTTAGCAGTTCAGCACGCGTTAATAGTGGTGGTGACGGTGTGTGCCGTGTTTACCGCATATGCGCCATATTGCAGCCTAGTAGTTGCTGCGTTCCAAAGTCATAATCATCATCATGTGTTTGTCTACGTGCTATGCGTGCGTACAGACGGTATGTATGTGTGTCTGTCTGTGTGCTCCGACAATGCATGTCTAATGCCCATACTCGGTCCTCACTGGCAGTCTGACTGTCTATGCTCCGACGCCTCATAATCTAATCTTCATAGCGATTGCAGCTCCTGCCTGGACTCGCCTTCCACTGACGGCGTGTATGCCTCTCTGTGTCTGTCTGTCCCTCCAGTGCGCGGAGGACGTCAACTACCTGCGGAAGACGCTACAGGTCGAGTACAGCGACGAGGAGGCGCTCGCCTACTTCCAGAACCAGTTCAGCGAGGCGTACGGCGGCGCGTGGACCACCAAGCTCGACTGGTTCTTCCACTCGGTGAAGCACATGTAGGCGCAGCAGGAGCGCCGGCGGTAGCGGCGGCGGCGGCAGCGGCTGCCTGCCGACGCGCCCGGAGCACGCATTTAGCAATATACCTGGCAGCGGAGTGGTGCGGGGCGGCCGGTGTCCGGCGCCCAGCGCGGGACCTGCTGACGGTCGGACTCGCAGGCGGAGAGCGGTATTTATTGCGTAGCTACACCGATAGTCAGTCATTGTGCGAGTGAGAGATTGAGTGAGATAGAGTGAGAGATAGAGTGAGAGAGTGAGAGAGATAGAGTGAGAGATAGAGTGAGAGAGTGAGAGCTAGAGAGAGCAGGTTAGTGCATGAGTCAGTCAGTGAGCGTGAAGAGGCAGCATCGTGTCAAGTGATCATGTCGGTATGCGAGCGCGAGGCCGCTGTTGTGAGAGTATTCGAGTTGTCTGTTGTTGCAGAGCGGAGTTGATTGTGAAGCAGTGTATGTGTGTGTGTCTGCTGTGAGTGGAGACCTGTCCTATACAGACAGGAGCAGCGTCCCAGTGGCGCAGTGTGGCACCGGTGACGTTTTAGCCGGGACTCCGGCGGCGGACTCCTGAGGTACTGTGGACTCCGGCGGCGGACTCCTGAGGTATCCTGTGGACTCCTGTGCGTGTAGGGCGCCGTGTCGTGTGAGCGGCCGCACCTACGGCCGCGCCGTGTGTGCCTGCCCGTGGTACCCATGACGGCTGCATAATCACTCTCTCATTGTGTGCGCATGCGCAGCACGCGGGCTGCTGCCTATCTCAGTGCAAATGGCGGGTCGGCCGGCCGGCGGCGGCCGGCCCGCTGAAACTAAATACAGTGTCGTACCGAGACGATGGCTGTTGGATGAGTGGTGGTCGTTGTTTTATGTTTAGGTTATGTCTAGCAGGTCTTACATTACCTTTCTGCATGACAAGATATTTGTGTTCTTACTTCTTAGACCTCTTATGCGTTTTTTCACTGACATCTCGGGGTTTAACCGTGAGAGATCCGATCCGAGATCCGAGATACCTGGATCCGAGATAGCAGGCACCATTTTGCTCGAACCTGGGACCTTATGCTTGCTAGGCCAACGGTCGTCCCCCCCCCTCCCTATGTCACGGCCACCTCTTCTAGGCCGGACACGTTATCTACTCATTCTCGCCTGTGTGCATTTGACCGTTTATTATTACGGGTATAGCAATTCAGCCAAATGTGAACTGGTGCTGTTATGCCGAACCAATATCAAGTCAGTAAGAAACATGTGCTCGGATCCCAACAACGGATCTCGGGATCTGATCTGTGGGATCTGGATCCCGGATCCGCTGGGATCATATATCCACCTTCACAATTTGTCGATGGATCCACTGGGATCATAGATCCGTCTTTAATATTTGTCGACAGATCCGCCTGGATCCGAGATAGCAGGCACCATTTTGCATTGGGATCCATTGGGATCCCAGATCCGCCATTATACAGATGTGTATTTTTGAAGCAATTTTGTAAAGTAATTGTCAGTACTTTTCATTCGTTGTTAGTGCAACTAGCATGGACTCCGGCAATGCTGCCTTTTAGTTCTATTTTGTCGAGAAATACCAGAATTATGGCATAATAAGCAAGTTGGATCCTGTCGGATCCGAGATCCGTTGGGATCATAGATCCACTTACATTGTTTATAATAAAATCCTGTGGGATCCAAGATCCGTTGCGAAATTTAATCGAGAGATCCACTGGGATCCAAGATCCACTGTTGTAATTTGTCGTGGGATCCAGTGGGATCATATATCCAACATTGCGTTTTGTCAAGAGATCCTCTGGGATCATAGATCAACTTTCAGATCCATGCACATGTCTGGTAAGAAGTCCGCTGAATCGAGTTCAACACTTCTGGGAATACCAGTGCACCTCACAGCATCAGTGTTCATATCACGGCACCTGCTCATCTCACACGGCACCTGTTCACCTCACAGCATCTGTTCATCTCACACGGCACCTGTTCACCTCACAGCATCTGTTCATCTCTTGGCACCTGTTCACCTCACAACATCGGTTCATCGTATACCTGTTCATCTCACGGCACCTGTTCACCTGATCACAACATCGGTTCATTTCACGGCACCTGTTCCATGATGCATGGTCGTCGTGTCGGCAGCGGGTACCGTTACTGCCCGTCAGAGACGGTCAGATCCCGCGGTGAGCAGACAGTGGGGGCGGCCCGGTCAAGTGACGGGGTGATGGGTCAGAGGTGCAGTGAGATCCCGCGGTGAGCAGACAGTGGGGGCGGCCCGGTC
>VOPJ01003542.1:0-21478 GCA_014673585.1 Semibalanus balanoides
AATCTCTTTAGTCAGAGCGTCATCACCAGCTACTTTCTCCCAAACCTTAAACAGCCTGTGCTCGTGCTTGGCTGACGTCTGCTGGATCAAGGGTGATCACTTCGACGCCTGCTTCTTCAAATTTCTTTAAATACTCAGCGTTGGAAACCATGATGTCTTGACGCAATGCCCCAGAAACTTCACGCGCTGCAACCGCTAAGGCTGCCTTTTGTTGCTCGTTTAATTGCTTGTAAGCAGCAGTGTTAGCGACATAAGAGGTTGCTGTGGTTGGCTGATGTAAACGCCCAGGGCCAAGATTAATGTATTTGGCAACTTCATGTAGACCCGCTTCATAGTTGGCTTTGATATCGCCACGATCAGCAAAATCAACAAGACCTTTGTCTAGAGCTGAATAGACTTCAGAGGTTGGTAACGGCGAGACCGCTACGCCAAAATCTGCCATAACCGCTGATGCTAGGCCAACAAAACGTCCATTTTTACCTTTCATCTCAGCAATTGAGCGAATGGCCTCTTTCGAGTGAATAGGCTCTTGGCCGTATACCGTTGGTGCAATATAGCTTAGGCCAGCTGGTGCATAAGATTTCTGTGCAAGTTCTAGGCCGCCGCGATTGTAAAACCAAGCTTCATATTGATCAGCTTCTGGAAAGCCAAAAGGAACCGATGAAGTGAAACCATGTGCTGGAATCTTACCTGCGGTATAACCATCATAGGTTTTCATCATTTGGAAAGCGCCGCCGCGAACAGCATCAAACGCCTGTGCGTTTAGGCACTATTTGACCGCCTGCAAATGGCTTGATAACGAAAGATCCGCCAGTTAACTCAGCAACTCTAGCGCAGAATTTTTCCTCGTAAAGCATTGGCGTGGTTCCTGCACCCCATAGCGCCTGCCATGCGCCACTCTACTTTGTCTAGCGCGTGCTTCACAGCTGGTGACAGCGACATCGCCGTGCAGCGCTATAGTGCGCCAGTTTTCTTTAAGAAATTTCTTCTATTATTGTTTTTCATATCATCCTCTGATGGTTCTAGTTTTACTTATAAAGAGTCTGGTGATTTTACAGTTCACCTAGTAGCTGCTCAGCTTTACTCACGCTGATCTCACCTGAGCTGGCTAGTGCCTTGGCAAGCGTTTCGACCTGCGCACCTTTTGCTCCAGCCATAATGGCAATGTTCCGTGCATGTAGCGCCCATATGGCCTTTTTTGGATGCCTTCGGTTTGCTAAAATGCTCTAAGTGCTGCCATATTCTGTGCCAAGCCAACGGCGGCGGTGACCTGGGCTAGTTCCTGCGCTGATGAGACATTCATCACTTTCAGTGCAGTCTGGGCCGCTGGATGGGTTTTGGTTGCGCCGCCCACTAAGCCGAGTGCCATTGGTAATTCAATAGTACCGACTAGCGCGCCTTCACTGTCGATCTCCCAGCGAGTTAACGCTGTGTATTGTCCGTCTTTAGCCGCATAGGCATGTGCTCCAGCTTCTATCGCTCGCCAGTCATTGCCTGTTGCCACTACTACCGGATCAATGCCATTCATAATGCCCTTATTGTGGGTAGCGGCGCGATAGGGGTCAATGATGGCGAGTGCGCAGGCTTCAACAATGCCTTGTGCGATATCAATGCGTTAAGGAGTTTTAGTGGTTAATGCCTCAGGAGTCACTCGGACACTAGCGCGGACTAAACGTTGGTCGGCTAGGTTTGACAAAATACGCAAGCGTACATCCCCTTTAGAAATTTCCTCAATCCTCGTGCAAACCATATTCTGCATGGTGTTAACCGTGTTGCACCCATGGCATCACGAACGTCGACCAGAAGATGTAACACCACCATCGGTCCGATAGGCGAGTTCTCAAAAACGTGTACTTCAATATCTTTACAGCCGCCGCCAAGATTGATTAAAATCTTGTCTTTGGAATTTGCCATTTCGATCAGTTCATCCCTAGCCATCATCAGTCTAGACTTAACCCCATGTGGGTCTGAAATATTAATAATCTGAACTTGGGCTCGCATAATAGGCTGCGAACTACTGGCGCTGAAACCGCCAAACAAACTCGGGCAATCTTTGCCATGTAAGAGGCGGCTGCCACCACAGAAGGTTCTTCAACTGCCATTGGCACCAAATAGTCATTACCATTGACGACAAAATTTAACGCTAAGCCAAGGGGTAATTCAAACTTACCGATAACGTTTTCAATCATGCAATTAAGCAACTTCCATTGCATAAGAGGAAGAAAGAAAAAGAAAGAGGGGGGGGGAAAGGGAAAAAAAAAGAAATTAAAGTAAGACCAGGTATTGAAGTGTAGAAAGCAAGAATAGTGATATAATGGAGATTATCTATGCCGCGAGATCATTCAGTGGCTTCGGTTCGCTAAAGGGCTGGTAACTTGTTGTAGAGTCTGTAACCGCTCTTCGGGTGTGAGGTTGCGGAACTGCTCTATGATAGAGGAAACTCTAGTTTGGTTTTCACTACTGGACATCGACATTAACTCCAAGACAATTCGGTTTAGATGATAGTCAGTTACTTTATCAAAAGACGCCCATAATCATAGAGACAATTCTGACAATAAACACACAATTGTACCAGTAGTATGTATGGTACAATTTCACGTAAAGAGATTACTTAGTATAAGATAACTTACTGATTTATCATCAAAGAAAGAACTTCATCAGTAACTGTCAAAAAAGATGTGAGAACTATGACAAAAGTTGATCGGGTATTTGAAGCACTGCTGCGGCAGATTAAACAGGGCAGTTTAAGTGCAGGTATGCGGCTGCCTGCAATCCGTCGTGCTGCAGAAGATTTTGCTGTCTCAAAAAATACCGTAGTCAATGCTTATGATCGCTTAGTTGCGAGCGGTATTATATCCGCTAAACAAGGCTCAGGTTTTATTGTTAACTCAACTAAACCCGCTATTGCAGAGGTGAAACCGGCGCATGTTAAAGAGGCTGGAGAATATTATCAGTCTGCTACATGCACAGTTGGACAAGGATTTCAGTCTTCGGGTTGGCGATGGTAGACCTCCGGCATCGTGGATGGATGAAATTACCACAAAGCGGGCACCTGCTGCGCCAGCAGTAATAACATCTGTGCCTCACAAAATTAATGACAACTCAGGCTATGGTTCTCCGCTGGGCTATGTCGGCTTGCGAGAAAATATAGCGGCTCGCCACCAAGTGCGAAATATCGATATTATCCCCGACCAGATTGTGATGACGTCGGGCTAATCATGCGTTGGAATTATGATTATCAGGCGGCTCCTGTCTCCAGGTTGATACGGTGCTGGTTAGTGAATGCTGGTTATTAAACCGTTGTTTGCCAACTAAAAGATTTCTAAGATCAAGTTCTTGGGTGTTAAACGCACCGCTACAGGGCCAGACCTTGCCGACCTAGAACGTAAAATGGAGATGGTGAAACCCTCGATGTTCTTCACCCAATCTACTGCACAAAACCCAACGGGCAGTTCAATGGATCTGCAAACCGCGCACGGTGTGTTACAAATTGCAGCACGGCATAACTGTCTGGTAGTGGATGATGATCCCTTTATTGATTTGCCAAATATCAAAGGGGTTCGTATGGCAGAGTTGGACGCTTATAAAAACATGATCTATGTCGGCTCTCTCAAAAACACTAACTGTGCAAGCTTCGCTCGGGCTATGTGATTGCCCGCCCTGAGCTGGCGGCGTCACTGGCAGAGTTTAAAATGATCACAGCCGTCAATAGCTCAAGATATTGTGAGATGATCATTGCCGAATTAATTAGCAACCGGCGATTTCAGAAGCATGTTAAAAAAGTCTCCGAGCGAGTCAGTAACGCCTCTATGCCGGTGGTTAAGAAACTCACGGAACTTGGGTATGAGCTGTTTTGCTCGCCAACCAATGGTTATTATCTGTATATGAAATTACCGACAATGTCTGTGACTTAAGAACTTGCGAAGATAGCCGCGCAGAAGGGTATTTTCTCGCCTCAGGCTCGCTGTTCTCGGTTGACCCTAAAGCACAGTCAGCCAGTTTGCGTATTAAACGGCCAGAGCAGATGAACCAAGTCGTTCTACAATTTTTCTAAAGGCCCATGCACCTGTCAATGAATCTTAGATTTGAAAGAGTCTCTGAAGTTCCATATGCACAAAAGCGTTTCTAGTAGCTATTAGTTACCGGTCCTATTGATTGTGTTTGATCTGCTGAATTCTCTGATGATGCCGCTTTAGAGAATTTATCAACCATATTCGCAAAGCTAGCGAGCTTTCGTGACTCCTGCCAAAAGTTGCTTTGATCAATGGTCGCTAGCCATGCCTCAAACCGATCTCGATAGGCAACATAAACCGGATGCTGCTGCTGACGACTAGCACCGCTGTAGCTCGAAGCCATGCCTTCCATATACCACAAAGGCATTCTAAACTGCTTTAGAAAAGAGAGATTTTCTGCTTGCAGGTGATGGATCATTTCATGGCGAACTGTCTGTTGCGTCCACGCGGCAGGATCAGGACGATAAAAATACCACTCTTGTGATAGGTGAAAGCAATCGCTTGTAAATTGTCAGTAGCATGAACTTCATTGAAATTTTTCAGACAATCGTGGTTACTACAAAATACCAATTTTTGGCGATTATTAATCGCCATCAATAAGTCGACTGCACATTGCAGGGCCTTCATCATAAAGTTGCGTGGCTTGATCTAACTTGTCTTCATCGTCTACGCACACCTGACCCTGGCATAAGCATTTGGTAATGGTGGCATAAAGATATCAGTACCGAGTTTAAGAGCAGCAATGACAAAAATCATCAGCATTGACATCAGTATCGGTAAAGACAGAACACGCCAAACAGTGGCAGAAATAGATGTTTTTTTGACAACCACAGTTTTGGCAGTAACGTCGTGCCAGGTTTGTTTTTTACTATCAAACAACACCCAAAATAACCCAATTCCTAGGCAGATAACGGATGCTATGCTGGTGAAGTAGCGTATCAAACTTTGGCGTAACGTCAGTTTTGCTGCGCCATTGTCGTCGATAATCTTAATATTCGTCAGTAACTTTCCTGGAGTGGCGCCAAAGAACAGCCAAAAAGAAATGGTCAAAATGAGCGGCAGCACATAGGAGAACATTGCATCCCAGAAGCCTAGTGGCATAAAGGGACTACTATTGCTTGAGCTAATTATCTCTTCTGCCGAGTAGCTCAAAGCTGCGGGTATAGACAGCAGCAGAAAGAAGGAGATATCAATAATGCCCGCATAAACTCGCAACCAAAATCCTGCGTAGTTGTCGCGTGCGGTTGATATCGTCGGGGTTAGAGGTTCGTTAGTTTCTATAGAGAAGTCGTTACTCATATTCAGATGCTGCTGTGAACTGGGATTGCTGTGGGTACGCTCAGTGAGTATATAGTTGGCATATATTTACCCCGAACTTTTATAAGAATAGCGTAACTTACAGTAGAAAAGTGATCTTAGGCTGACCGAAATTGAGATTATTTGAGGGGGGAGGTGAAAAACTAGAGCGGACTATTTATCAATCGCTCTATCTCTGAACTTAAGAAGATAACGCCGTGCTTGTCTTCGTATCTCGTAGAGCTGACGCCAAGTAGTCTACGAGACATTTAGACTCTCTACTGAACCATTCATCGGCAGCTTCACAAGGAGGTCGCAATGCTTGATGGTGTTCTGTCTTAATCCTTTGCCTTCTGCGCCCATGACTAATACCAATTTGCCGCTGAGCTTGCTTTGATAAAGGGTCTCATCGGTTTTGTCTGAGGTGCCGATAATCCAGAAGCCATCGTCTTTGAGTTTTTCTAATACTCTAGACAAATTGGTTACCGCGATAAATGGCATAGTTTCTGCTGCACCGCAGGCAACCTTGCGAACCACTGGGGTCAATCCTACCGCATTGTCTTTTGGGGCGATGACACAGCATACGCCAGCGGCATCTGCTGTTCGCAGGCATGCGCCGAGATTGTGTGGGTCTGTGACGCCATCTAATACTAGGACTAAGCTGGGAAAGGGTTTATCTTCGGCGGCTTGCAGTATGGCTGGCAGATCTGACTCATGTTGTGCTGTGGCAGCCGCAGAGCGAGTCTGGGCGATGACGCCTTGATGGATTCTCAGGAGCGAAGAGCATCATTTCTTCTCTAGTGGCGGTTTAATGCGCAGTCCACTTCTTTACCAGAGGTCTTGAAATTGGCTGGCAACTTATGTCGTGGCTAATTTTTTCAGCAAGTAAATGACAGCTGATGATAGACTCTGGCTCATGTCTAATGCTGCTTTTACAGCATGAAATCCAAATAAGTATTGTAACGAGTCTGCATTGGCAGCGTTGTCTTTGCTGTCAGCAGGATCGCTATTGTCAAACACGATAGGGTTTTTGCTGTCAGGAGAGAAGAGGTCTTTTGATTTTGGCATAATTTTCTGGAATCTGGCGAATAGTTATTGTGATGATGTCATATAGACAGTGCGCCTATCGGCGCACTGTTGAGAGATTGTAGTTTTAGACTCTCTCTATATATGAGTCTTGCAATTAGGAGTCTTGGCTCTTTTGTGACGACTGATTTGCACTCTGCTTATTGGCACGCTTTTTTGGCTTTCTTAGCCCGCCTTTTGTCTAGCTTGCGTTTCTCTGCTTTGCTAACCATTCTTCTTGCCGGTGCCTTTGCCTGGTGCGTTTACAGGTGGCGTGGTGGTTGCAGTGTTGCTATTGCGATTCGCGGCGCCACTGGCTTGTTCTTTTTGCTCTGAGTAGCGACTCGCAAATCCTGCGAGTTTATCACTCTTCATCTGTAGCAGCTTTTTGGCTGATAGTAGGTTTTTAGTCGAGTTATCAGTTTTCTTTTTAAGAGTTGTGTTTTTTGGCTCGGTAAGCGGTTTTTGGGGCGCCGCTTAGGTTTGCTCCCAGCATTGGCAGGGCATTAGGTCTAGTCGTTTTATTCATCAAATCGACTCTAGAAACCAAGATTTGAATTTCACACGAGCTTGATCTTTGCTGGCTGCGTTTACCACGAGCTTGCTAGCATACTTCATCTAGGTCTAATAGTATCGCCTACTTCAGATTATATGTAGCAAGCCTCTATGAAGAAGTCCCCTTGGTGATAAACGCATCCATGAAGTTAGTCACAGCGCTAACTTTACCATTCAAAGTCATGGCCACTATTCTGCATTTAAACGGCACTTGAGCATCTGCTGCTCGCCGTGTAGCATCATCGGCGCGTCTTTCTGCAAACGAGCAGTTAGTGCCTAGCTCATCCATATCCGCTGAGGAATAATGGAAGTCCGCTGCTTTGCCGCCGCGCAATACATGACGGATGCCTCTGTGAACTAATAGGTCAGGGTAGCGACGTATTGGCGAGGTGAAGTGGGCATAGTTCTCTAGTCCCAGGCCGAAGTGACCGATATTATCTGGGTGGTATTCTGCCTGCATCATGCTGCGCAGTAATCGAGTCTGGATAGCTTCAATGTCAGGACGACCCTCAACTTGCTCTAAAACATTTTGCAAATCTTTGGTTGTTGGCTCATCGCCACCACCAAGATGTAGCCCAAGTAGTTGCACGAACTCGCGTAACGATTCGAGTTTAGTCGGTGACGGTTGGGCGTGTACCCGATAGAGATTTGGTATCTTGTGCTTGCCGAGGAACTTCGCTGCACAAACGTTGGCTGCGATCATACATTCTTCGATGATCTTATGGGCATCATTGCGAACACGAGCATTAATAGCTTCTATGTGGCCTTCGGCATTAAACTCAAATACTGGCTCTGGGAAATCAAAGTCCATTGCGCCGCGCTCATCGCGGGCAGAACGGAAGGCGTGGAATAGGCCGTAGAGATTTTGTAAATGCGGTACAAGGTGAGCGTATTCTTTCAATAGCTCTTCGTCATCACCAGCTAGTATCTGTGCCACAGTTTCGTAGGTTAGTCGTGCATGGGAATGCATGACGCCTTCAAAGAATTGGCTACGGAGAATCTTTACCTGTGGATTCACCGTCCATCTCACAGACCATACAGAGGCGATCTACTTCAGGGTTTAGCGAGCACAGTCCGTTAGAGAGTTTTTCCGGCAGCATCGGTATTACTTTGCTAGGAAAGTAAACCGAGGTGGCGCGTTGGCTGGCTTCGGTATTTAGTGCCGTGTCTAGGGCAACGTAGTGCGAGACATCGGCTATAGCGACTAGCAAACGGAAATTATCGCCGCGTTTTTCGCAGTACACCGCATCATCAAAGTCACGGGCATCGATGCCGTCAATAGTGACTAAGGGGATTTTGCGATAGTCTTTACGGCTGACCTTGTCTTCGTCTAATACCGTATCAGATAAAGGCTTTATTTCTTCGGTAACGCGTCGGCCATTCGTACAGGTATATTGGATTATGCCCAGTTGCAACCGTGATTTTATACCACGCCGTGTGTTCATATCACCAGAGGTTTTTACGGAAGGTATTTTGCCCGATCGCCCGTTTTTTGTGCTTGTTAGGTTGTGCGGTGATGGCGTACCAATACCCACCCCATTTCCCGGGGCCCCGGGGGGAACCTCCCAAATTGATGGAAATCATCGGCATGCTAAGGGGGATGTTGGGAGAAGCCGCTGGTTTTCCGGAAATTACTCAAAGCTGACAGCGCCTCTGTGTGTAGAGAAGCATACCAACGACTCACGCTCAGTACCGCTGTCTTGTAATGATGATGATCCTTGCCTTTGGCGAAACGTTCTTTGCTTGCTGGCTATGTAGCGAAACATGCCATTTTATCTCCATGAAAGAGTTCTCATATCGGCAGGCGCGTAGTAAATCCTAATGGACTATGTCATCTGGCACTAGGAATCCGTGGCCTTCAGCATGTCCGTGTACCCGTCCAGTTACCTTAGGCGTTGGCGGGGCTACGGTGAAGCCATTGCGCTTGTTACGCAGGACTTGGCCTTCGCGTTCCATCGCATTCAGTCTTGCTGATAATGCTTGATCTTGAGTCTCATCGAGTTTCCACGTTTTGACAAGGGCATTCACACTGAATGATTTCTTGTGCTGCTCTAGGTAGCCTTAATGATAATAGATCTCGGCAGGAATTGCTGTGATATATTTTTTCTAGATTTCATGCTCAAAATGTGGACTCTCTCAAGTTTGTCAGGTTTTATTCTGCTCATGTCCGGCCTTCATGTTCGGTATTAATAAGTATTGTTATTAAGGGTTATTTGTAAACGAGTTAACTGCAGATGTCAGTTTAACAATAATGTGGTCAGCGACTTCCAGAAACGCAAACTGATAGTCATAATAAACGGTTATCTGGCTGGGCGATAGTTATACCTTAATGTATAAATACATTCATTGCCTTCAAATTTAGGGAAGCTCATATGACAGACAATACTGCAATACCGGAACATACTTTACTATCTGCCATCAGGCCTTATCAAGGCAAAATGCCGACAATTAGTAGTAGTGCTATATAGATCCGCATTCATGTGGTTATTGAGTGATGTGGATAATCGGCAAGCAAGCTAGCGGTTGGCCTATGGTCAGTGCTTCGCGGTGATGTGAATAATGATTGTCATCGGTTGATAAAAATAACGTCAAGATGTTCTGTATTGCCATTGTCTCTCATCATGGATATCCTTATCTGAGACAGCGGTGGTGAAGTTGATTGGGCGAAGGGGATAACGTAAGGGCACAAGGTCATGCTCCACGGTTGTCTGGTCGTGAGAAGCTTACTGGCTGCTGGAATAGGGGCGATGTATTTTGACGCATGTGGTATACCGGATTACACCATGTACGGGAGCGGTGATTCGTTAGTCGCGCCGGCAAAAAACTGGAGTCACATTCACTATATGTCGCGTTCGCTGCAAGGCGTGTGCTGATTGAGTGAGGAGCAGGTCAAGGCAAGCTGCCAATATCTGCCTAAAATCACTATATTGAAAATTGACAGAAATTACCAATAACGGCTCACTTAAATACTAACTAAATTAATAAAAACTGCTTAAGTTAATTGTTAGTTATTGTTAAATACACAAATATAAACCTTCTCAAAAAGAAGATTGTGTGCATTATAAACTTAGTAAAGACATGTTGAATGGATTGCGAACCCGCTTGTACGACACACAGGTAGGTGCAGAGTTTGATGTGATTATAAGCATACCAACAGGCCGAGCGTTGTTGGGCCATCGCTAATGCTTGTTTAACTGCAGCAGCATGCTGTTTTCTGGCCAATTATTGGTTCTTTTTCCTATGTGACGACTATTTGTACTTGTTTTGCAGCGGCAATTATTTACTTCTTAGGCTATGCGCTCACCCCATTTGTATCGGTAAAAACAAACGTTTATTGTTTTCTGACTACCTTTACCATTATTCAGAATCTGATCAATTTTTTCATTCTACCGCTGGAGACTATGAACTATCTCTTCATTCTCTCAGCCCCTAGCGGCTTGCTGCTGTTTACCGATGTCATTTCAAAATGGCAGAGAATGGCGATTACTCTGTTTACCTTAATAATGGTTTTACTACTGTTTATTGTCGGCAATGAGCACCCTCTGATAACCCTAACGGAGACGGAAAACAGTATTGCCAGCATTACTGTAGTGATTGTGTTTTTTGTGAGTTCGATTGCAACCTATGACTTATACGTGCAGAAAATGAAGGTCCTAAACAAGGGCTATAGTGATTTGGCAAACAACAGACGAATGACTGAGGTTTATTATAATCGCCCGCGCACTTTTTCACTACGGGGCCGACAAGCTTAGAGAGTTACAAGCTGAGAGGCAAAAATCGGTCGCCTTGATGATAGATATTGATCACTTCAAGCGAATCAATGATGTCTACGGTCACGCGGTTGGAGATAAAGTAATACGAAGTATCAGTGGCTATCTTGGCGAGCTTTACATAGAGGATGCTATCTGTGGGCGATATGGTGGCGAAGAATTCGCGATGTTTATCCCCGACGCTACAATGGAAGACGGAGTCAAATTGGCCGAAAGAATTCGCCATGCTGTCGAAAAAATGACATTTTCAGATCAAGACGATGATGGTTTTAACTTTGTTACCGCAGCTACACTTGCAGAACGACAATTCGAAAATCCGTTGGCCGACTTGAAAGTTACAGTCAGCATTGGCGTATCGGAGCAAGAGAGCCGAGCTGAGACGCTGGATACTTTGTTGGATAAAGCAGATAAGGCACTGTATCAAGCAAAGAACACCGGTCGAAATAAGGTGGAGACATTCACCTTTAAATACTGAGAGGCGCTATTTAAAACTAACTGAGGCATTTACCGCTAACAGCTATTCGTAAAACTAAGGCAGTCGCTTTTGCCTATCGCAGACAGTTTCCATTGCTACATAAGTAGAGGAGTGGGCAACATGCGGAAGTTGGGCTAATTTTTCACTCAGAAACACTCGGTACTGTTGGATATCGCGAGTTCTGACTTTTAAAAGGTAGTCAAAATTACCGGCGATCATGTGGCACTGTTCTATCTCTACCATACTTCGCACGGCGTTATTAAACGCCTCCAAAGCGCTGGCTCTGGTGTTGGAGAGTACCACTTGTACAAAAGTGATGTGCGGTTCGCCCAATAAATCATAATCCAAACTGGCTTGATATCCGGTGATATAACCCTGTTGCTCTAAGCGCTTTACCCGCTTTACACAAGGGGTTTTAGACAGACCAATACGATCTGCAAGCGTGGTGATAGGCGTCCTGCCATCCTGGGCTAGCTGGTTGAGGATAGCAATGTCGAACTTATCTAAATCACTCATATCTACTCACAGTTCTATGTAAAAGTTTATTTGAGTGTATTCTAGCGGATTATTAGTTAAAAAATATTGTTCTGTGGGTCTCATATAGTCAAAAAGATCTACTTAAATTCGATATACTGACTTTTACAGTTTCTCATCCCTACTTTTTGTAAATTCCAGAGGTGCCGATAATGACAGATACCAAAAACCAACTCCGTAAAGACATATTGGCACTCACTCTAGCTGATGAATCAGAACGCGTCTCTATCATGCTATCTGAGATACAACAGACTGAAGCTCAGCAAGCAGAGATGGAAACAGAAGCGGTAAAATGGCTACCATGCCATTCGCGCTGACTCAAAGCCGGTGATGTGAGAGCCTGCCTAAAGAGTACGGCCTTTTCTACTCAAGAAGGCGTAGGCGATTGATGTGTTCTGCAAACGTCAATCTAGGATGTGCCGGATGGATACCTCTAAGATGAGTTGATGCCGACAAGATTGGAGCAAAGAGTTCGTGCAGGCATACTGGTCACTCCAGCTCATTCATGGTCAATGCACTCGACTTGGGGATTAATGCTCACCGGTCATTTATTGACTCAAAACGATGAGCAAAGTCTATTTACTACAGTGCAGTCCACCATTCGCCGTTTAGGCGAGCCGGTTATTCGCGTGGTTGTCCGCAAGATGATGAAACTAATCGGTGGTGAGTTCGTACTGGGACAGACCATCAAAGATGCTTTGAAAACCGCAGATGAAGGCCAGAAAAATGGCTACCTACATTCCTACGATATGCTCGGTGAAGCAGCGCTAACCCAAGATGATGCAGATCGATATTACCTATCCTATGCCGATGCGATTACCGCGATATCCGCTAAAGCAAAAGCCAAGAGCACAAGAGACAATCCCGGTATCTCGGTAAAGCTGTCGGCACTCTATCCTCGTTATGAAACGCTACGAAAACTCGCTACAGCATGAGTCGGTGATGACATCGCTGCTGCCAGCGATTCGTTCGCTATGTCTATTAGCCAAAAAAGCCAATATTGGTTTGAATATAGATGCAGAAGAAGCAGAGCGTTTAGATCTCTCGCTGGATATTATTGAAGCCCTAGTTAAAGAGCCAAGTCTGCGTGGCTGGAGCGGACTCGGTATTCGTGGTTACCAAGCCTATTGTCATAGAGCAACGTTCTAATGATCGACTGGCTCTTACACTCTCGCTGAGGAAGAAGACGCGCAGACTAATGTTAGATTGGTCAAGGCGCTTACTGGGACCGAGAATTTAAACGCCATCAAGAGTTGGGACTAGCGGGCTACCCGGTGTTTACTCGCAAAGCCAATACAGATGTTTCCTATCTGTACTGTGCCGAGAAACTCCTAGGTTATCGTGATCGAATATACCCGCAATTCGCCACTCATAACGCGCACACAGTTGCCGCTATCATGGTGCTAACTGCCGGAGAGCCAACGCCAATCAACAGTTTTGAATTCCAGCGACTGCACGGCATGGGCGAAGCACTGCATGACATCGTGAAGCAGCAGAGCAATATTGCCTGCCGCATCTATGCCCCAGTCGGCGTGCACCAAGACTTGTTGGCTTACCTTGTTCGCCGATTATTAGAGAATGGCGCGAATGCATCATTTGTAAATCAGTTGCTAGATGAAAGTGTTGATCCGCGGATGTTAGTCGAGAACCCGCTAAAGCTATACAGCAATTGTGTTATACAGTGGCGCGTAAAATCCGGGTATACATGACACAACAGAAATATTCACACCTGGAGCGTAAAAAGCTCAATGTTTTGGGACTGGAATCACCAGAATCAACGAAGTTTCTTAAGATTAGTGGCAGAAATAGGAAAATTTTTGTCCACCACCAGAGGTTGGCACGCTTTCATCCCCTAATAGGTAGCACAGAAGCTGCAAGTTTTGTAGGTCGTGAAATGCTTGAGGTCATAAACCCAGCAACAGAACAGGCGATTGGCTCAATAGTAGAAGCCAATCAAGCAGACCTACGCAAGCACTAGACTACGCCAAAAGTCTTACAGCCTGCATGGCAAAAATCTGCCAGTACAGCAGCGATTTGTCATAACTCAATAAAGTCGCTGATTTATACGAAAGCAAGCCACAGAAATCATGGCGCTGTTGAGATCGTGAAAGCCGGTAAGACATTTACAAAGATGCCATCGCCAGGAAATACGCGAAGCTCGTAGACTTCTCAGATACTACGCCGCTACAGCATGAGATATTAGTAGAGACGCAAGACGGCGCTCGGTTGTGTCGGTTGTATCTTCACCTTGGAAATCTTCCTATTATGCCCAATTCTTCACTGGTCAGTTTAAGTGCAGCGTTAGCGATGGGTAATCGGTTGTCGTTACCAGCAGGTCGACGCGCGTTAATCGCCTTTCAAGCGGTGCCAGTTATTGTCACCAAGCGGGAGTGCGCGCTGCCGTGCCAATATATTACCCAGGCCAGGGCTGTTAATTGTGGCAAGCATGGAGCCAGCACCCAAATATTGCTGGCATGGTGTTCACCGGCTCAACCGCGACAGCAAAACGAATTGATCGCAACTTAGCGGACAATCTGCCAGCAGAAGTACCGTTTATCGCCGAAACCGGTGGTTTAAATGCCATGATCGTCGACTCCTCAGCATTGCCAGAACAGGTCGTTGTGGATGTAATCGCCTCGGCATTTCAGTCTGCAGGGCAGCGTTGCTCAGCACTACGGATGTTATACGTGCAGGAAGATATTGCCGATAAGCTCATTGAGATGCTATGTGGCGCAATGGACGCCTTGATCATTGGCAATACCTGGGCGTTGAAAACAGACATCGGACCAATTATCGATGCCAAGGCGCAGGCCAATATCGCTGATTACTGCCAAGAGCATCAGCAAGCTATCATCAAGCAGTTAGAAACTCCGGCATCAGCGGGTCATATATGTCGGCCCAACTATCAAATAAATCTCTGGCATATCGGCCTTGTGCTCCGACCTCTGTGGAATTCTGTCCCCTGTGTGCTAGTATCGGCTACTCTTTCAAGAATAGAGCTGCGCCGCAGGTGCTAGAAAGAGTCAGAACGCGAGGAGCGGCTTATGGGGGTCTGGAACCACTTCTGGGCTACATACTCGTCATCTGAGTGGATCCTCGAAGTTCGCAGTCCACTAGCTACAGGCGAGAGCCAAAGCGTCATGAAGTTGGTAGCTCCTACGTTCCAGATCGTAACCAAGAGGTGGGAGATAGTCGGTTCTCAGCTTTTGGCGGAGAAGTGTTGTTGGCAGCGGGACCAAAAGCTGGCGGAGCCCAACTATCTCTATCGTTTGAGTAGATCTGTCGGTGCCCTCTAGTTGAGAAAGCTGTAATGTTAGTGCTGTGGCAGATCAAAGTGCCGTTAAAGAAATAGAGCTAAGTGAGCTACAGAAAAGTGTCGATCGATTAGCTGATAAACTCGGAAACGTTGGCCAACTCGCCCCTCTAGGTGATGCGTTAGCAGAGCGCTTTGCACCAATAGTCGCGGTTATGCGTGCGCGTTTGCTGCTAGTAGATTATTACCGGGCCAACAGGCGAAGAGAATCATACTCGTACAGCAGCCGCATGAGGGGTATTTTATAGTCACTCACACGTTGTGATGTTCAGAGTTAGCTTTCGCAGCACACCCTACAAGCGCTTTATAGTGGTAAGTGTTTGTCATGATTTGGACAGCAGTACCCCATCCTGATCCAGCAATATCGGCATGGCTAGAACAGCAAGCGCAGGTAGAGATAATCAAAGCAAGCTGTCCTGCAGCTGTTATTAGTGAGATCAAAAATATTGCAGGCGTGGCTTATTGCTGAGTCCAGAGCCCGAGAGCAGCAGTATGCAGTTGTTCAGCAATATCGACAGGCGTTGTCGAAAAGAGAACAGGCAATATTGCCATTGATCACCGAAAGCTTCGCGCCGTATCGTTATGTTGCTAAGAAAACGCCATTTATGTGTCACAAGTACCATGGCACGCTGGCGGTAATGGTGCAGTTGTTTGGCGGAGTCTAGTTAATATTCATTTTGGGCGGTGGTTTCGAGGTTTCGAATAGGGGTGTGCTGTTTGGTTTGGGTGCGGTTGCCCTCACGCCCAGCCCTCTCCATGGGGAGAGGGGCAATAAGCGGATTTGGTTGGGGGCTAATTGAGTCGTAGTGTAATGCGATAGCTTATTGTCTGATAAATGAAGCTAGCAAACGTTTTACGTTAAGAAGAAAAAAGGCTGATGTATTAACATCAGCCTTTTTATGGATACAACTCGCTAGATTGAATATTACAACTTAAGAACAGCTCCCTGTCTCAACTGACTTAACTGCAGCGTCTGCTAGTTTGACCGATAGGAGATAGGGCCGTCTTGGCCGCTGGGGTTGGCTGCTGGTTTTGTTGATTATGCAATCGGGCAAAGCAGCATTTCCAGTTTTATAAGCTGCGGTATAGCGGCTCCATAAAGAAGTCGAGTAGCGGGGCTTTTGCAAAACCATCGGCTGTTGCCATGGTGATGGTGTTGTTATGAACATTGTTGACTTCTAGCTTGCCGAGAGAGCCGTGAACTTCAACGCGTTGGTCGTAGCCGTAAGTGGCGCGGGGGCTATTGCTGGAGCTGCACATGAGGGCAGATGCCGTGGTCATGATAACGCTGCCGGTGTCATAGTCGTTATAATCCGCTAGCTTTGAATCTACCATCCGGCTGGCGGTGGCATAGACGCTGGTGAACTCTTCGCCGAGTAGAAATCTTGCCATATCAAAGTCATGGATTGTCATGTCGCGAAACATGCCACCAGATTTGGCAATGTACTCAATCAAGGCGGTAAACCCGGGTCACGAGAGGTGATGTGAATCGCTTCGATCGTGCCAATTTGTCCGCTAACTAGCGCTTGTTTCATCGCTGCGAAGTTTGGGGTCAAAACGACGGTTGAAACCAACCATTCAAGTAGTGTGTGCTTTTTCAACAGTCAGCCATGATTGGCTCAATTCTGGCAACATCGAGGTCAATTGGCTTTTCACAGAATATCGCTTTGCCTGCCGCAGATGCCTGCTCAATTAAGTCGGCATGACTGTCTGTCGGGGTGCAAATGATCACTGCGTTTATGCTGGCTTATCGGCTAATATCTCATCAATGCTAGCAAATTATTTGGCATCGTGTTTTTTACTGACGAGTTCGGCATTAGCTGCGAATGGATCAGCCACGGCAGCCAATGTTATGTTTGGAAGTGCAGCGACGCTGTCTGCATGAACTTGGCCTATGCGGCCACATCCTAGTATTGCTATATTCATTTATTGTCTCGGTTTGACTCTCACGCTGGCTTAGAAGTTAGCAGCGGAGTGTATGGGTTATTTCTGTAAGTTTTTAAGGACGATCTCAGCCGCAGCCTGTACAGGACCGATGGTGTCTTTTAGTATGCTCAAACGATCAAATCTATTGGCATCGCTGGCGATGCTGTCGCGTAACGCAGCGCCAAATGCCATACGCAGTTCGGTGCCGATATTATACTTACAGATATGACTGTTTTGCGCCAGCTCTCGGCGGATATCTGCAGGTACAATCCGGAACCACCGTGTATCAACTAATGGCACAGACGTCACTGCTTCTATGCACGCAAGGGCGGCCTCAATATCAATAACGGTCTGCCTTGCTCCTGCTGCAGGTGGACATTGCCGACCGAGATTGCCATAGCATCTATGCCAGTTTCTTTGGCGAATATCGCGGCTTCCTCGGGGTTAGTGCCGCTAGAGGATCTCGCCCAGCATCATAGCCCACAAAGCCAATCTCACCTTCGGTAGAGATACCTGCTGCCTGAGCTAGCTTCACAACCGCACTAGTGTTGGCAATGTTGTCGGCTAATGACAAACGAGAGCCGTCATACATCACTGAGCTAAAGCCGCTATCTATCGCCTCACGGCATTCATCAATAGTGATTGCCCGTGGTCTAATGGCAGACAACCGGCAACCTGGCGGACTCTGCAAGGTGATGGAACATCTGCCTAGGATTGGCGAATGGCGTGTGTGACGACCAACACATGGGCCAGCCTGCAATATAACGGAGAGTTTTCAGGGCTTCTGCAGCTTGCACATAGGCGAGTGGCAATCGTTCCCCAGCCCCAAGGACAATAGCCCGGCAAACGGCATGGCCCGTCTTTAAGTGCGGGGTTTGCAATACTTTCTGCGGTAGAGTGGCTATGGTCAACGAGCCTGGGTTTCCTTCTGCGGTTTGTTTTTAAGGCTACGTAAAACTAGCGGTTATTTAAATTTAGCGATCATGTCTTTAATGCCCGGAATCGTCTCTAGCTGATGCGCATGAGTTGGCTCAAAGTTCTGCACTAGACTGCGCTGGCTAAGGCCACCGAGTATGGTGAAGTAATACATCTCATAACCCGGCATCACAACACAGGGGTGATAGCCTTTGTCGATCAGCACGGTTGAACCATCAACTATATGATAAGCCTCGCCCGGCTTGTCTTCTGAGTTTTGCTTGAGCTGCATGCCTGAGCCAGTATTAGGCTTAAAGCGGAAGTTATAAGTCTCGTCATGGCGAGTCTCGTTAGGCAAGTCATCTGTGTCATGTTTGTGAGTTGGGAAAGCCCAGACAACGCTTGCAACCGACCATGTAAAGCTCATGAGACTAGTAAACGACGCGACCGTTTGTCATGGTAACGTGGCCAAGAAATACTGCTTGATTTTACGATGCAGTTTTGGTGTCACCACTGCCGTATTGTATCTTGTCGATATCCCTCAGCACGCACGGCGATGCTGTAAAAGTCTCGTCAAATAACGCACCAGCAATAAATAGCTCTGCAACGTCAGACTGACAGGTCACAGTGGCTTTGACATTGGTCGGCACGTATACGCCTTCTGGCTCTCCATCCCATACATTTTCAGTACGGCGACCGATGTCAGCAAAAGTTTGCTCTTGGGTGACGACATCGATATTTCCGGTAGCCGGAACCACGCAGCTCTCATAGTCTGCTAGTTGATACTCATAGGTTTCACCTTTTTTAAGGTGAACAATGTTGAAGTAGTTCAGAGGTACGGTGTCGTTATGTTCGGCAACGATAGCTTTGTTCTGGTTGTCAAAAGGGGCGATATGCATAAGAGTTCCTTTGTGTAATCTTGTTGTTGCCTACACTGGTCGATTTTTACATCAATTTCAATGCAGGCCAAACTGTATTGATTGCGGTTAGGCTAGTCTATAGTTTTTCCTAGTAGTTTTTTTTTCTAGTTATTAATAATTTTATAGTGCTGTCGTCGTTGCTGGCTTCGGAAAGCTGTCAATAAACTCAGAGAGCATTTTGGTGTCCGGCATCGCTGGGGCGCAACCGACGTTCTTCACGACTAATGCCGCAGAGGCTGAGCCTCGAAGCAGCAGCAGTTTTCTAAGGTTTTCATTGGCCAGCAAGTTGCTGCTATAAACCCACCCATAAAGGCATTCACCTGCGCCAGTTGCTTCAAAGGCAGTGACTTCGAATATTGCCACAATGAAAATGCGCCATCAGGAGATAGGTACCGGAGCCTTCATGGCCCATTTTATAGACCACGTTTTATCTTGTGGCGCGTCAGTAGCGCTGTCAGTCACTAATTGCTCGGCTTTTTGCTGTCCCATGCCAGTTTTGCCAGCCATGCAATCAAACTCCAAATCATTGCCGATAATAATATCAGCGAGCTCAGCCGCTTGGCTATAGACATCGGCTGCTACCTTCTGGTGGCTTCTGGCCAATGAGTAGGTTGGTACGGTAACGACATCAAAGATGGACTGGCATTCCAGAGCCTTAGCTCTGCGGAATGCAGCTAATGTCGCGCTGCGAGAAGGCTCTGCTGCCAGTGCCGTTCCGGTGGCAATCAAGGCGCTGTAATCTTCAAAATTAGCTTCCTCAATATCCGCTTCTGACATCTGGAAGTCAGCGGCATTATTGCGGTAGATAATCGATTGATGGTCTTCAACACGGCCTCTCGACTATCGCCAAAGAAAGTACCGGACTTCTCCAGCCAAGATTTTAACTAGGCGCTTATCTACGCCGTAGTTTATTTAGTGCCGTTGATGGCAGTATCTGCCGTACAGCGTCATCAGACAACTGGAGGTCAGACGGGTCAGCGTGCCGCCATGCTTGGTAAGTGCCTACTGCCATATTAGTTGCAGAAGAGCCCGCCAAGAGCCCGCCGAACGAAGTTTGGTCCGCATGCTCAGTTTTAAATCACCTGGAGGATCAGGGTAGAAGTCCATCCCCGCACGACCAACAACTAAGAATCTGTTCTGTTGGATTTTTGCTAGTAAGCTAGTTAGTGAACTCATAGGGTTTCCTTAATTTCTGCCTTCAGTATTGGCGTATCCGGCTTCGTCCAATATCTGTGGGTAGGGGTATTTAAAGCCGAGGAGCTGACGCATGTCTTCGCTGATATTACTAAGATATTCCTCAGACAAGGATGCAGCCATGTTCTCCATCGGTTTGACAAATTTGGGTAGGTATTGCAATAACACTGCATTGCGGTCGTCTTGCGAATGGTTTGGCATAGCGCAATGCCATGTCGCCCCGAAAAACACCACGACATCACCACGCTTGCCGGTCATTAGCGCGTGACATACCTCATAGAAATTGGTCGATATTATACAGGTATCTGAGCTTTATTTTGGCCTACCAGGAACGTAAGCTGTGGCACCATTTTGCTCGGTGAAATCATCCAACAAAATGGTGACCTGAGTATTTAAGGGAAAGCTAGCGTTGATATTCAGCGGATGAGTATCAGGCTGATGAAAATCCCAATAGGGATAGTCAATGGTGGCGGCTCTTGGCCTCGGCCCGCCGGTATATGCGGTTGGCATGGCAATACTGCCATTAATAAATTCGCTGGCGTAGTAGCCACGTAACAGTTCGACTAAGCTCGGCACTCTGGCCACTTAACTCAGTGGGAAACATCGCCTTTAGCCAGTAAGTTCCAGACTCGGCGCTGCAGATTGAGCTTGCCATCTGCTTCGGCTTTGCCTTGAAAGTGAGACACTTTTTCTACTGCATTGTCCGAATGCGACATGATAATCTGACGGGCATCAGCAATCTGTTCCTCACTGAAAAGACCAGTGATTTTGATTGCGCCATCACCATTATTTAATTCGTCATAAATTTCCTGACGAACAATGCGTTGTTTAATTGCTTCCGCACTATAATTTTTCATATTGATACTCTAGTTTTAATTAGATACAGACTTAAACGCCCTTACGTTGATGCTGACGCTCAGCCTCAATGCTCTGATGCGCTTCACGCACTTTGGCGCTTTCACTAACTTCAGGTGATCCCACTTCCCACCAAGTGTGGCCTTCTTTAGTCCAGCCTTCATAGGCATCAACCGCAATTTCGATGACATAAGTTTTGTCAGCCGCCTTTGCGCGCTGGAATGCGTCAGAGAACTCTGCCATCGAGGCAACTTTCTCAGCTTCTGCACCCATAGATTTGGCATGCGCAGTGAAATCGACTGAGAAAGGCGGTACGGTAATATTACTGTCAGCAATTAAATTATTGAAAGACTCGTTGCCAGTATTGTTCTGTAGTTTGTTGATCACCGCAAAGCCGCCGTTATCACAGACCAAGATAATCATCTTTTTGCCAGTAAGCACAGAAGAGTAGATGTCTGAGTTCATCAACAAATACGAACCATCGCCGACAAAAACAATGGTGTCACTATCAGGTTCGTTCTCGCTCTGTGCGATTCTCGCGCCCCAGCCACCGGCAATCTCATAGCCCATGCAAGAGAAACCAAACTCAACATCAACAGTGCCGATATCCAGCGTGCGCCAATTGGCAGTGACTTCTGCAGGCAAAC
>VOPJ01003543.1:0-66503 GCA_014673585.1 Semibalanus balanoides
CTGCCACTAATAGGGTTAAGTGGGCATATCGCTGTCCATAGATCACTTGCCTGTGTCGCGAACGTCGCACACTTCTTCACAAGCCGCCAGAGTGTCGAACAAGTTCCTGCTCTCGCGCTCGCAGCCGACCGACTGCATGGAGAGACATCTATCGGCCGAGCGGCTGAAGTAGTATTTGGTCTCTCGCCTGCCAGGGCGGCAGTTTGGTAGCCGCTCCGGCTTGACGTTACAGAGCTGAGGTCGGTCCTCGTCTCTTCCGTTATCTGCTGGATATGTAATAGTAAGTAATGCAGTAAATGAGCTGGAAACAGACAAATCTGTCTGGTATGAAGCTTTGTGACTGATTATAGACCTGCAGTTGAAAAAAAATGTTAGAATTTCCGAAGCAGCTCATCAAGCGCGGTGTGGTACGCATCACAGACGTGTACGATGAGGGCATGCAGGAGGCTGGTGACGACCAGCCAACTGACTCATGCATATAGTTTTGGTATTTGTTTAATGTTGCAAGCAATGCAGTTCAGTTCCAGTCGCAGTTCCACAAGAGTGGAAAATACATTACGCTGTGGGAAACCTATGTCATGAGTGGAAGGCCAGAAATTTACGACACGCTTAACAAGACTACCAAAATACCTTAATGGGGGATATTAACCCGCGCGGCGTAGGGGGGTAAATATTTCCCCCCCTCACCGTGATTTCCGCCAATAACTTGAAAACGGTAACAGATAACGACGTTAAAGTTTCAGTAACCTTATTCAGCATCAATTGACGTCTTACCTAAAAACATCATCGAAAAAAGGTTGAGGAACTTGGAAAGGATAATGACGTTTGATGACCGTCATTGTTCATGCCATTCTTTGGTTGAATAACGATGAAATGTTTGATTGCATCCGGTACGGAAAAAAAAAAAAAAAAAAAAAAAAAAAAAAAAAAAAAAAAAAAAAAAAAAAAAAAAAAAAAAAATCATGCTTTAAAGCAAATCGCAAACGCAAAACTGTACTAAGAAATGATAATTTAAATTCCTCTACAAGATTGGGCAATTTCGGAGTTCCAAAATATTGGGTTTTGAACTCCTTAAAACCAAAAAACTGATTTTTTTCATAAATTTTTCCCAAAATGGGAAAAAATTTTAAAGATATCTAAAAAACCGAATATATATATATTTGAGAACCAAGTGTAGTGAATACCCAGGACGGAATCAACGTAATATCTTCGTTTTTCAGTGGACTGGATTGCTCTCCCAAGCATAAGTAGGTAATGACATCATTTTTCAAAATAACGTTTTTTTGGATTTTGAACTGTACAGATAATTAAATGTTCATTTTTGTGTTTTATGAGACAAACTAACTAGAACATGCATTTTATTTATTCATATCGTCAGTTTTCAGTTTTGACCTTTAGTGACCTGATCTGACCTTTGACGGGGTCAAGTTTGTTAAAAATGGACTGTTCTATCTTCTTACGTGCAAAATGAACCCACGAAACATTGTCACAAGGCTTTATTTGACCTCTTCGTGACAGGAACCTTTTATGACCTGACCTTGACCTTGACATTTGCATCCAATTTCACTTTTACTTAATGCAATAGATTGTATTACACCTTTGGAGCTGATGTTGCATTGACAGTCTTAATCAAAGGATTTTAATTGAAGTATGAACCACTTAACTCAATTAACTCGAAACTTTCCATGTGACCTGACCAGAAATGACCCTTACATTTGACCTAACTTGAAAACAATTTTCGGGTATGCATTTCGATTCGTTTTCATTTTGAAAGCTTTCCGATGCTGCCGCCTTGCGCGTCTCGCTGCGGTTATTGGTTCGGAAGATAGAGGGGGGGTAATATTTACCCCCCCTACGCCGCGCGTTCGGCGAGAGACCCCTACGCCGCGCGGGTTAATGAAAACATGTGAAGTTTCCAAGTCTATCAAAGCGCAAACTAAGTGGGAGCAAAATCGGCAGATTAAGGACGGGAAGAGCGAAGAAGTTACTTCTTTATTAAATGAATGTGACGGAATATACATTAAATGACCTTAATTTAACGTAGAAGATACATATTTTAACTGAACTGTGGCGACATGATGAGAGTTTTTTAGGGAGATACTCTGCTTCGGCCCGATAAAGCCATTGCGCAGCCATGGATGAAGGAGAAGGGGTAAGTGTGGTCCAAAAATGAACCGCTGACGGGCAGCCGCCCCATGGACAGGCCCTCCCCGCAGGACGAAGCTTCGTAGAGGGCCCACGCCATGCCGACGGCCACCACTCTCCCGGGGGGACGGCTCGTAGACCGCCACTTTCCCGGTGGCCAGCGGCCACCAGACCCTGACTAGCGTTGGCGTGACGGAAGATAGAGGACCGGCTGACGGGAGGATAATAAGGTTGATGATGAAGTGAGGATTTGTTGTGATATCTTATGACTATGGTGTGATGATAATGTGACAGAACGTCAAACATGGGATGAATGCGGCAAAACGTTGCGACGAACTCGGTGGTCTTTAGTGGGAACATCGCTGTTCATAGATCACTTGCCTGTGTCGCGAGCGTCGCACACTTCTTCACAAGCCGCCAGATTGTCGAACAAGTTCCTGCTCTCGCGCTCGCAGCCGAACGACTGCATGGAGAGACATCTATCGGCCGAGTGGCTGAAGTAGTACTTGGTCTCTCGCCTGCCAGGGCGGCAGTTTGGTAGCCGCTCCGGCTTGACGTTACACAGCTGAGGTCGCTCCTCGTCTCTTCCGTTATCTGCTGGACATGTAAGAGTAAGTAATGCAGTAAATGAGCTGGAAACAGACGAATCTGTCTTGCATGATAGCTTTTAATTCTGTCTTGCATGAAGCTTTGTGACTGAATATAGACCTGAAGTTGTAAAATAATGTCGGAATTTCCGAAGCAGCTCATCAAGCGCGGTGTGGTACGCATCAAAGACGTGTACGATGAGGGCATGCAGGAGGCTGGTGACGACCAGCCAACTGACTCATCCATATAGTTTTTGTATTTGTTTAATGTGTCAAGCAATGCAGTTCAGTTCCAGTCGCAGTTCCACAAGAGTGGAAAATACACTACGCCGTGGTAAACCTATGGTCATGAGTGCAAGGCCAGAAATTTACGACACGCTTAACAAGAAGTTACCAAAATAGCTTAACGGGCGTAACCAATATTAATGAAAACATGCGAGGTTTCCAAGTCTTTCAAAGCGCAAACTAAGTGGGGGCAAAATCGGCAGATTACGGACAGGGAGAGCGAAGAAGTTACTTCTATATTAAATGAATGTGACGGAATATACATTAAATGACTTAGAATTAATAAAGAAGATACATATTTGAACTGGACTGTGGCGACATGAGGTGAGGAGGCGTTGTGAAATGTGTTAACCTGCGCACTGCCAGTGGGTTCGCGCCGAACACCAACTGCGAGGGGCGGTTTATTATCCGCCCCGTGAGATCTCGAAAACTACCGCAACGTAGCGACAAGCAAAAACGGCATTAGTAGATAGCTCTGGACAACTCTATTCCGAAAGTATTCAGTCTTCTTGATCAGGTCACAATTTGAGTTCACCAGTGGTCATAAAAGGTCAGATTTTTCGGTTTTAGGACTCTTTTCCCAGAAACCCCCCTATTATCTCGGAAAACTATGATAACTAGAGAGGCAAATAGTTAGAGAAGTAATCAAAGAGCTCGCTGAAAAAATTGCAGCTTACGGTTTGTCCTCAGATTTTAGATAAGTCAAAGTAGTTTAAGCTCAGAGGTCATGAAAGGTCAAAATGACAATTTTTGGCTAAGCTGGTTTTCGTGAATAGCATTTCACCTTACAAAGATAGGGAATAATTTTAACGCCATCGTGTCTGTCTCGTCAAGGTGCTTTGATTAATATGATTTGTGACCTGTTTAGATCAACTTATTTATTTGATCTAAGGTCAAGGTCATTCGATGACTCAGGTAGGTCATGTTGCATATGGGGCGATTCGGCCAGACAAGACTAACACAGTGGTGTTGTCTGCTTGTCTCTATCTTTATAGTATCAAGAGTTATTAGCAAATAATTGTTGATGACCTCAGATGACCTCAGATGACGTAGAGATCACTGAGCATCAATTGCGCCTTAGTCATTCAGAATAAGCTAAAATAACATGATTCTGACAGAATCAGCCTGACCCAATGCATATTATTTGGAAATGAAGCATTTGCATTTTTCCCATTCACTTATAATGGGGAGGCCAGGAAATTGACCTGACCTTTGGTCACCGTTACAAAAAATCCGAGATAAAATAATTGTATGTTCTGATATCCGTATGAAATTCTGCAAGTTTCAAATCTTTTGGAAAAAGACTGGCTTTGACACGAACACAAACATTTTTGAATGTAAGGTCACTTGACGTGAACTTGTGACCTGACCTGGTAATGCTAAACAGACCGAAGTAGGGAAGTTGCGTTACGAAGCGCATAAAAAGCTATGCGGATGAGCCCCTTTCACAATGATAGTAGTCGGCCGTCTGGGAGGGATTAGAAATAAGGTGATAGCATAAAGACTGCCGTATAATTACATGATGTTTAGGTTTGTATGATATACATATTGCGCGAGTGTGAATGTGATATACAATGTGGATACTATCTCTTGTTTAAGGGCGGCTGAGGAAGGAAGAGCCCCCCCCTAACCCGAAACCGGGCTAAAACCCGAGGACCGGCTTTCACATGATTGCATATTTGTGCGCCCCGCCCTAACCCAATCCGCGGCCACCTGGGGACCGCCCGTATAAGGGGCCGGTCCGCGTCGGCCGTCGCGCGGCGCGCCAGTCTTCGGGACTGGACGGTGCGCGCGCCACGGTGATGCGCGAAGGGGCACTGCCCCGGTCAAGACGAGGCAGTGCGGGCGGTGGGCAGCGGCCCGTTCTGGAGCGCCGGGGAGGTACCCCACAGCTCTCCCCGGCCGGGGCGGTTAACCCCCAGGCCTCCCCGAGCCGGGACTGGCTATGCCAACGTTACGCGGCACCGTTCCGGCTTGGCCAAGACGGGCCGCACATTATGCTGATGCTTGGTGAAATGTTCATGTTGATGTGTGTGTGTGTGTGCGTGTCTGGTGTTTTTGGACGTTTGTAAATACATAAAAAAAATGTGACCTGACCTGAGATGATCTGAAGTTAAAACTTTTCTAAAGTGTGGGTAATTCATGCCCAAACAGGTGTACGAAATTTGGCGGCGCTGCGCGCCGCCGTTTTTCCGCTGCTCCTAACAAACCTGAGGAGGTGTCGGAAATCAACCTCCTGCAGTGCGCGAGTTAAGACTATGGTATAATGATAATGTGACAGAATGTCTAACATGGGATGAATGCGGCGAAACGTTGTGACGCGCTCGGCGGTATTTAGTGGGAACATCGCTGTTCATAGATCACTTGCCTGTGTCGCGATCGTCGCACACTTCTTCACAAGCCGCCAGAGAGTCGAACAAGTTCCTGCTCTCGCGCTCGCAGCCGAAAGACTGCATGGAGAGACATCTATCGGCCGAGCGGCTGAAGTAGTATTTGGTCTCTCGCCTGCCAGGGCGGCAGTTTGGTAGCCGCTCCGGCTTGAGGTTACACAATTGAGGTCGCTCGTCTTGTCCGTTATCTGCTGGACATTAAAAGTGCATCGTCACTTAATACAGTCTAAATGCAGAACAGTATTAGCAGTTCCGGTACCACATTTTGTGGTAGGTATGTTTCAATGCATGTCCTGAATAGTTAGCTTTCCCCTGGACCCACCACTATTTATATGCTCGTGACTTGGGTTTGCTATATCATAACGCCTAAATCGTAGTTGGTGAGTTTCAGTTTTAGTCACGTCACATCAAATGTACCAACTTCTTGGCTGACACCTCGGAGCATGTGATCATCGCTCTAGAATACCAAAATAAATGTTTCCGTATTAGCTCACCCTCGCCGCTGTCACCGGGCCTACAGTCGGCCATGCAGGCGCGCCGGCTGGTGAACAGGTTGCTGCCGCTGTCGCAGCCGTCGTAGAGGAGGACGTCGCACGTGCCGCGCTGCTGGTTGAAGAAGTAGCGCTGTTCGGTGCGGGAGTCTGGTCGGCATCCGAGCCGGCGGCGGGGTGGCCGCAGGCAGTACTCGGGCGTTTCGTCGACTGCCGGGGTAGGACAGAGAGATGTCAGGTCAGGTCAGGTCAGACAGGGCAATGTGATAGTATTGGGAAGAGTGGCGAGCAGTGCAGAGTCAGTCCATGAGCGTCACTACAAGTTGCGAAGAATGCGAACATGGTTTTCAGTGGCCGGCTATCGGTACTAGCCACTCTCGGTACTCGGTTCGTCTTCGACGCCACGCAGCTCGACTATCAATGCGTTCGACTCCTCTATTAGTACCCACTCGGCTCGACTTTCGATGCGTTCGACTGCGCTATGAGTACCCACTCGGCTCGACTATCGGCACGTACTCGGCTCGTTCGGGTCGCACAGCTCGCGACAGTCCTGCTCCGTCTTGAAGTTGTTGTCGTTGCCGTCACAGCCCGAGTAGAAGAACTGCTGACACCGTCCGGCGCTGTAGGCCCAGCGGCGCATGCGCGCCCTGCAGGTGCTTCCGGGCAGCACGGGCAGACGGCACACGGCGCGATCTAGTTTGTTGCCACCTTCGCCGCTCCCGCCACCCTCGCCGCTCCCGCCACCTTCGCCGCTCCCGCCGCCACCGCGCGAGCACCTCCGTATGCATGCCTGGGAAAGTCCACACCTGTGTTAGTGTGTTAGAGAATCGACGCACTTCTGAGGGGACAGGCGAGTTGACTAGTTTGCCAACCTCTATAGGGATATGTACATTCTCGGCTTCAAAACAAGGCATTCGGACAGCCATCAAAGTAAATCCTTTGAGCAACAAACCGCAGAGTGAACAGTTGGTTGGTCGTCTCGCACTCACCTCTCTGGTGGCGTACTTGTTGCTGCCACTGAGACAGCCTCCGTCGCTGAGTGACAGGCACGTGTCGCGGTTGGCCACGTAGAAGTACACGATGCGCCGCTCGTCCGGGGTGCAGTCGAAGATGGGTCGCGGCTCTTCGTCGCAGCTCGTCTCGCCCGGCGGCGTGGTGGGACTCTCAGACTGACATTGCCGCTGGCACTCGGACCGGGACGAGTGCATGTTCCGGCCCACCTCGCAGCCATGCGACTCGAACGCCTCGCATCTGTACCAGAAGCGTGGACAGGGAGGGAAGAGTTAGGGGCTTGTCGGTGAAAGAAGCTTGTGAGATGATGAAAGGGTGCTCAGTAAGTAATATTCGGTCAGGTTTTCATTCCAAGTTACGAATGAAACAAACAAAAATAGCCTGGCGGCATTGGTGATTTGCGAGCAAATCATTTGAGCTTAAATGTGTATTAACCAACACTATTAGCTCACTGCTGCCGCTGAGTCTGCATGCTATGTCAACATTAAGAAAGAAAGTAATGTGTTATCCCACTGTTTAACATCTCATCGTCCTGCCCACCTGAGGGTCTCGGCGTTAAAGGCCCAGAGGCTGGTGGTGCTCAGCTGCGGCTCGCAGAAGTCGTCCTCGGCGGGCGGCTCGAGGCAGGTGTCGGGCACATCCTCGGCGTCCCGCAGCATCATGCCGCGACACGAGCTGAGACACTCCCTCAGCGTGGCGAAGTTGTTCGCGTTGCCGCTGCAGCCGCCGTACTCAAACGGTTGACAGCGTCCGGCGCGCGTGTCGTACGCCCAGCGCCGCTGGCGGCCGGCGCAGTCACCTCTCTCGGCGGGCATCGAGCAGACAGCACGCGCCGCAAACGGCACGGCGCACTCGTCCCGACAGGCCGCAGCTGAGATGAAGCTGTTCCGGGAGCCGCAATCGCCGCCGACGCGCGTCACGCACCGGCTCGAACGCGCGTCGAAGTAGAACGAGCGCGTGGCTCGCTGCCGGCTGCGCGGGTCGTCTTCGCAGGCGTCCGCGCCGGGCGCCAGACAGCGCGCCGGACGGTCAGAGCGGCCCATACAGCGCTGGCTGCACTCGGAGAGCGCTACGAAGTTGTTCGCGTTGCCCGAGCAGCCGCCGTACGTGAAGGAGCGGCACTGCTGCCGGTCTGGGTCGTAGTAGAAGCGAGGCAGGCTGGCGAAGCAGGGTCCGACCTCCAACGGCAGGGAACAGAGCTCTGTTGACGGACGGTCACTGAGGTCAGAGGTCAGGTCAGTGAGGAGCAGAGCTCTGTCGACGAACGGTCAGTAAGGTCAGAGGTCAGGTCAGTGGGGTCAGAGGTCAGTTCACTGAGGTCAGGTGGGCAGAGGTTCAGGGAGGATGATCAAAGATGCTATTTACAAAGATGCTGTTTGCTGTCCCAAACAAAGATGCTATTGTGACGCATTAGGGACAGTTAATTATTTCGCATTCCACTGCAAGCATTATCTGATGTTGATTACAACTGATGACTCGGGCCGGGATTCGCTGATGCTGAGAACACCTGCACGCTGCTGGCAAAGCTCGGCTATCCGAGGTGCATCTCACCGTCGCCCGGCTCCGAGGTTCCGGTGGAGGTAGACGTGCCGGTGGAGGTGGAGGTGGAGTCGGTGGTGGTACTGGTGGTGTCGGACGGGCAGGAGCGCTCACACTCGCGGCGCGTCTCGAAGTTGTTGTCATTGCCACCGCAGCCGCTGTAGATGAACTGCTGACACCGGCCGTCGTACTGGTCGAAGTAATACCTGATGACGCTGTCGGCGCAAGGTCCGACCAGGGAGCGCTGCTGGCAGATGTCGCCTGCGGCGGGAACACCCCGGGTCGTCAGCAGGGGCAGAAAGGCTCATCGATGAGGCTAGACAGGTGTTCCATTTATCGATGGCCATGTATCGACCATCGCGCACACGGTGTAGGCCTCCCAAGTGCTCTAACAAGGGGTCAATATACAATAGCACGACTTTAGCCGGCTTCGTCACTGCTAAGTAACGCTGCTACAAAGGCCACTGAAATATTGATTTTGGGTAGCAGACTACTATCGTGAAAACGTTACGGACGATACGCGGTAACGGCATCATTTCACGCCACCGGCCACCCCAGGCCCAGACACTACCTATGTCTAGACGTTGGTTATTTAGGTTAATCGATCACTCATTGTTTTCACCTGTCCCGGGCGGTAGCGGAGTAGGCTCTGTACGCTCACCAGGGACAGGTAGCTGGGATGGCGGTGGATCGCTAAATATCTGTATACTCACGGGGCATAGGCGATGGTGAGGTGGTGGGCGGTGTGCCGCTGCACCTCTCGCTACACTCGCTGATCGTGACGAAGTTGTTGCCGTTGCCCTCACAGCCACCGTACGTGAAGCGTTCGCAGCGGCCGGCAGAGGCGTCGTAGTAGTACCGAGTCATGGCGCCCGAGCAGGGGCCCTCGTCCATCGGCATCGTGCACATGTCGTCTGGTGACATGGGTCGGGTCAGATCAACTCAGGCTATCAAGGGTTATGCTGATATAGATTACTTGCGATTTGAGCCGCCGTTGAATTTGTGTCTTATTGTAGTGAATCACTCACAAAGTATTTTGATTCGATCTAAAGATTATATCATTCGTTGAAACTAAGCATATGATCTGTGACTTGCGATCTCAAAGTACGTAAAAAGTCACGCTTTAAACTATCAGGGCAACATTTCCCAAGGCGCCCAACGCTATAATCAGTTTGAGGGGCTGCTGAGGGGTCGATTGCCGTTCTTCTAAGCGCCGTGGATCCTGACGGTGTTACCTGAGGTCGCCGTCTGCCTCACCTTTGTTCTCCTTCTGAAAGCTGTTGGTCCCTGTGTTACTGAAGTCGCCGTTGGCTCACCTTTTGTTCACTTTCTGAAGCTGTTGGTCCCTGTGTTAACCTGAGGTCGTGTTAACCTGAGGTCGCCGTCGCTCACTCTGCTTCTCCTTCTGAAGCTTTGGTGTCCCTGTGTTATTACGCTGAGGTCGCCGTCTGGCCTCAATACCTTTTTGTGTCACTCACTCTCCTGAGGCTACGTTGTCCCTGCTGTAAGCCTGAGAGTTGGGTATATCGCTGATAGTTCACCTGTTCTGGCCGTGACAACTTTGTGTATTCCTCCTGAACGCTGCTGGTCTCGTAATTACTGAGGTCGCGTCATGGCCTCCACCTTTGTTCCTCACCTCTAGAAGCCTGCTGGATACACCTGGTAATATACTAACCTGAGGTCAGTATTACTCTGAGGTCGACCGTCTGGACTCTCCTTTGTTCTCTCTCCTGTTAGGCTGACGTTGGTCCTGCGTTTTAACCTAGACGTCAGAGCCTGTTCTGGGTCCTTTCACATTTGTTCTCCTCCTTGGTGACTCCTCGGCAGAGGTCCTGGCACTCGCGGCGGCTGGAGAAGTTGTTGTCGTTGCCGCCACAGCCGGTGTACTCGAACTGGCTGCAGCTGCCCGTCTCTGGGTCGTACGTGTAGCGACGCAGACTGCCAAGACAGTTACCAGCGGTACCGGGACGGGCCAAGCACACCTCTGTGGGCAGACCGGGCAGACGTTAGGTATGGTGTAGTTTCGTGAGTTAGGTGTTCGGGAGTATAGGAGTACGTTTAAACAAGTTAGACATAAAAGGTACAGAGACAATGTAGCAGAAAGGGAATTTAGATCCAACAAGCTCCCGAAATACTACAGTGACCTAAACTCCGGCCTCCGCCGCCGCCGCCGCCGCCGCCGCCGCTGACCTGTCATGTTGACGGCTCCCGGCGGGCAGCTGCGTTCGCACTCCCGCAGCGTGGCGAAGTTGTTATCGGTGGCGCCACAGCCACCGTACAGCAGGCGAACACAGCGACCGTCGCGGACGCTGTAGTGGAAGCGCTCGATGCTGTCGGAGCAGGAGCGGCTGTTGGGGTGGACCGGCGGCGCCGAGCAGTCGATGACCGGGTCCGGATTGGGACTCACCGGGCCCACACCGCGGCACGTGCTCAAACACTCCCGCATCGTCTGGAAGTTGTTCTGTCGAGGTTGGGAGAGAACGTCGTCAGCGGCGTGACTCGGTGGTGAGAGCGACTGCAGTTATGTGTTAGAACTGGCTGCCTCGGGACTAGGCGAGTAATTTAGCGAAGGGAGGCAAAATTAATGTTTTAAGTGCGTAAGCTTTTAAATGAGCTTCATCGAGCAATGGCGTGGAGCAAGCTCTTGCCCGAACGTTCCTCTGACGAAGAAAGAAATGATCACAATAACTCAACGGTATATAAATATGAGTAACCAATACCCACGCCCAGTTCCAACACAGTAGCACGTGTTCTACGTACCGCGTTGCCGCGGCAGCCTCGGTAGATGAGTCGGCGGCAGCGGCCGGAGTCCGGCTCGTAGTAGTAACGGTCGATCTGGGCGTCACAGCGACCTGGGTCCGGCAGCAGGCGACACACGCGCTCTGCAGGCAGGCGGGCACAGTGACGTCAAAATTACGTCATCGGTGACCGAGGGCCACTCGGCCGCACGGATGACAAGTGAAGCAAGCAAAGCAGAGAAATGAAGTAGTGAAGCTACTTGGACAGAAGCAGCAAGAATTTGTGGTGTCTTATGCTGTCAGAGGAGTGAAGGCATTGATCAAGCCGTTGATGAAATGAACGGAAAGCAGAATGAGCTGAAAAGAGCAAAAAAAGCTTGCGACAAGAGATGCCAAAGCAGCGCATTTCTGGTATTGTCCATGATGACACAAGCGTAGCTGTTATAATGCGTGGTGTGCGTCTTCTTAAGCGACACTTAAGGATATGGAAAGCTTGGTCTGCTTGTTAGAGCAGAACATCCAAACTGAGCTTTCAGAAACAGTTTAACAAAGCATTGCAGCTCATACATCAAATGGAGCCATGGTGCATTCCTTAGCTTCACCACATGTAAAATGCACATCCCGCGTGCGCTGTGACGCGTCGTTAACCATCCACAGCCATAATGTTCGTCGTGAATAATCGATTATCGACGCATGCAAAAGTGTGCAAAATAGATACTTGTGATAAGCAACGTGCGCAATGCATGCCCAATGGAGACAACGCGCCCAAACAACGATCTCATTCGCTTCCGATCCGAGCATTCCACCATCATGCCTGTGCCGGTTCCTGACCGACAGGCTGTGTGCAGGAGTCAGCAGCAGCGTGCAGAGCGGCGCTCACCCTCACTTAGCAGCTCCAGACCGAAATTCATCACCAACGCACCTGCCGGCTGCTCGACCGGGCGGCCCAGGCAGGAGCTCTCACACTCGAACACGGTGCGGTAGTTGTTGGCCGTGGCGCCACAGCCGTCGAAGATGAGCCGCTCGCAGCGGCCGGTGGCGTCAGAGAAGGCGTACCGCTGCAGCTTGGCGTTGCAGAAGCGCGAGCCCTCCACCTTTGGCGGTCCGGAGCACTGGTCTGCGCGCGGATCTGGCCTCCGACGGCCGCACGAGTCCTCACAGGTGGCGCGGCTGGCGAAGTTGTTGCCGTTGCCCTCGCAGCCGCCGTAGAGGAACTTGCGGCAGCGGCCGATAATGGGGTCGTAGTGCCATTGGACCAGCGAAGCGTCGCACGGGCCGACGTCCGGTGGCATGCTGCAGACGTCACCCTGCGATGACGCGTCGTTCAGGCGGCGGCCGCGCATCTGCAGACCGGCCAGCGCGGTCAGCTCCGGCGCCGGCATGTCCTCGGGGGGAGGCCGGCACGCCGCCACACACGCCGTCAGCGTGACGAAGTTGTTCTCGGAGCCGTCGCAGCCGGAGAAGTGGAAGGCACGGCAGCGCGCTGACGGCGCGTCGTAGTAGAAGCGCATGACGTTCGAGCTGCAGGTGCCGACGCGCTTGGGCGCCAGACAGGCGACGGGCGCGGGCGTTTTGGTGGCGTTGCTGTTGCAGGTGCCATAGCACTCGGCCAGGGAGAGGAAGTTGTTGAGGCTGCCGCCGCAGCCGCTATATAAGAAGCGGCGGCAGGTGCCGAGGTCGGCGTCGTAGTAGAGCCGCGGACTTTCGGCGCCGCAGCTGCCGGGGTCCGGCGGCAGCAGGCACGGGTCGTGGTCCTCGTCTGCCGGCATTGCCTTCCGCACCCGCTCCGCCATCGCTGCGGAGAGAGGAGGGTGGCGACAGGGTCAACGACATGAGCGGTGCGCTAATGCTATTGGTACCAGGGTCGAATCTCGTACAGTGCTTTCGTCTACAATAAGTCCTTTAAGTTCCTTATTGTAGCTGTAATCTAAACTATTGATCTATAAAAAACGTGTCTTGTGCCCGGTATTACTATTTACAACAGTACACCGACGTCAACAACTCACAAGTTAAGGCACATTATTATCGTCATCTGAAAAGGCCAATCTGAAAGGTTATCTCAGATACTCAATACAAAAATACATTTAAAAAGTGATCACCTAATGCTCATCACCAGAACGTAGCCCGAGATATGAACTATGATGACGTGCCGGGACGTGTCAAATGGCAGGGTCGTATAGCCTGTGACGTACTAACCCGCGAACTGAGGACCACTTGGTAAGGTCGTCTGCCCCTGGCGTACTAACCGCGACTGAGACACTTGGTAAGGTCGTCTGAACAGGGCGTAACTAACGCGATTCAAGATCCGCTGGCTATTAGGTCGTCTGAACACAGGGCGTTACTAACCGCGATTCAGACCGTGGGTAGGTCGGTCTGAACGGACGTCTAAAACCGCGATTCAGACACTGGGTAGGTCGTCTGACACAGGGCGTACTACCGCGTTCAGACCGCTGGGTAAGGTCGTGTCTGAAAGGGCGTACTAACGCGCGATTCAGAACACTGGGTTAAGGTCGTCCTGATACAGGGCGTACTAACCGCGATTCAGACCGTGTTGGTAAGGTCGTCTGAACAGGGCGTACTAACCGCGATTCAGACCGTGGGAAGGTCGTCTGAACAGGGCGACTAACCGCGATTCATGACCGCTGGGTAAGGTCGTCTGAACAGGGCGTACTAACCGCGATTCAGACCGCTGGGTAAGGTCTTTGAACGGGCGTACTAACCGCGATTCAGACGCTGGGTAAGGTCTCTGAACAGCGGCGTTTGACTAACCGCGCCACTTCAGACCGCTGGGTACAGTGTCGTCTGAACAGGGCGTACTAACCGCGATTCAGACCGCCGCGGACGGGCAGCAGCGGAGGGTAGACGGGGAACAGAGGCCGGATGACCTCACACTGGATCTGACAGGCCAGCTGTGAGGTAAACACGTTACCCTCGGGCTCACAGCCGGCCCACTCGAACGGCCGACACCTGCCAGACGCAGGGAGTCATAGAAGGTCACAGGTCACAGAGTCGAAGGTCACAGAAGGTCACAAGCCACAGGATCATAGGTCATATGAGGTCACATGAGGTTACAAGTCATTGGATCATCGGTCATATGAGGTCACAGGAGGTTACAAGTCACAGGATCATAGGTCATATGAGGTCACAGGAGGTTACAAGTCACAGGATCATAGGTCATATGAGGTCACATAAGGTCTGAAGTCACTGGATCATCGGTCATATGAAGTCACAAGAGGTCACAATTACTAGATCATAGGTCAAAGCAGGTCACAGGATAACACACAGTGTCTTATTTCTGAGATCGCGTAAAGCTTCAGGTGGCGCTGGTGACTTTGTTGCTGATAACGTCACCGCGTTAAATAACCTAGTATATTCAGTATTTCACTCTGCAGCATGCGTTGAGTTTGTCGTCACTCATACGATATACAGACGAGGAGAAAGTTGACATGAAGCCACTGCGTGTGAGGACGACAAATGGTGCCTTTGTTGCCTGCGATGGGTTATTTCCGCCGCCAGCGCCAGAGGGGTTGTCACTGGGGTGTGGCAGCGAGTGAGGGGGATTCAGTCCAAATTCGGTGAACCGAGCAAATCGTGATGCATGCAATACTGTACACAAAAAGGCCGCCAGGAGCAGGGGGTAATTATCACTGATTGCTGATGAGATAAACGTCCGGTCATAACCCACGCCATGTCGAGCCATCGTTTTCAATGCAGCAATCGTACCTACCTTTATCTACGCCTAACTTGTACTGCGGAAATGCATACACGACTCTTGTGCAGCGTCATTTTGTATTTTAATTTGCTCGTTATATTGTCATTGGTCGTGTTCTTTTGCCTGAGGATTCTCGAGAACTATGTATATGTATGGACTATGAAGTCTCAGGCTATGGAGCTGGTACTAACGCCTCAATGACGTCTGCACTCATATGCACTCACTCGTAACACAATACGGCATGTCGCCATATTGTGCTACGTTCTGTGCACCAATGTCGCTTTAGGCTAGGAAAGATCTATGGCCTTCCCGATATACCAGAAAAGTGAACCACCAAAAGAAAAAGAAAAACTATGTGGATGCACCTGCACTTCACAAAACCTGTATGATGCTAGATTTGAGGACTAGCCCTTAACACTTCCAGAGCAAGCAAACTTCAAACCAGTACCTGTGTTCACTGTGTATACCTGTGTCCTGTGCTGACTGCAATGTCTAATGCCTATGCCATACCTGGGCATCAGTCTTGTAACTGTCTCAGAGTTGAGTCATGAATTGACTCATGCGTCAGACATTTTTGGATGAGTCATGAGTTGAGTCGATTACAATTGTAAAAGCATCACTTAAGTGAAGAGTCGCGTCTATTTAATTTTTTGTTTGAAACAGCTCTTGAGTCAAGAGTTGAGTCAGTTCTTTGGTTGTGAGTCAGACTTGAGTCGACTCAAACAGATGTGAGTCAAATTCAACGGGGGCATGGCCAAGGGGCACTGGGGCCACGCCCTGAGCAAACAAATTAACACCAAATAAAATTAGATTTTCTGACACCCGATCCTACCAACCTACACGGTCAACCCCCTTTCCCCTTCCACGGTCAACATCAAGTAATAATGAAACATATCATGATGAGTCAAATGGAGTCGAATCAAATGTATTTTTAAGTCAAGTCGAATCAATTTGTTAAAACTGCACTTGAGTCAAGAGTCTTGTCGATTCAATCTGTATCAACAGCACTTGAGTCACAGAGTCTCGTCGATTTTTTTTTAAACATCACTTAAGTCAAGACTCAAGAGTCGTGTCAGTTTTGCGCCTGTTGGGTCAGATTTGAGTCGACTAAAACAGAATGTGAGTCGTTGCAAGTCTGCTGGGCATGACTGAATTTAAACTGCTAAAAATCGCTAAACGTCACCTAGAAGTATTGCATGCACGAGTCGAAAATGAGTCGCGTTCCGCTGGCTGAGCTGTGCGCAGCGCGAGTTTGCACAACTCATCGTGTTGTCACTTCAGCCACACCGCGCGTTGCATGACACGGTTCGTCGCAGCGAAGTGACGCACACCGTGAGTGAGGTCAGTGCGCCATTATGTCAACATGCAGCGCATTTCCCGGGCCGGGGTCGATCGAAGGTCCGGGAGGTTCCGGGAGCGGCCGGAACCCGGTCATGACGAGCCGCCATAACCGCTGTCTGTTCGCCGCGTCACGTGACCAGGCGTCACTCGTCACCGCGTCACGGCTGCGCATCGTTCGCCGCACCGCGCCGTCATTGTCTCGCCCAAGGTCGGCGGCGGTGGCGCGGTGGCGCGGCGGGGCAACTGACGTTAGTTCCGGTCACGGCACCCGAGGCGGGCAGCTGGCTACTCAGTAGGTACTCACAGGCCAGTCGGCAGGTCATAGGCGAACCGTGGCTGGCCGTCCGTCTCGTTTTCCGGGGAGCAGACGGCATCAGGCCGCGCCAGCAGGCAGCGGGACGCCTGATCACCGCTATTGCCTACAGCAGGGGTACGCGGGGTCATGTGGGGTCACACGGGGTCATGTGGGGTCACCAGACAGGCAGCGAGGTGCCTCCGCGCTGGTTCTGCCTGCGATACAGGCACACAGGGTCATTCAGGGTAACACTGGACATGTGGGGGCAGACGGGGTGACATGGAATTCGGTGGTTTTAAATAGGTTGGACAAGTTAGGTCAAATTGGGAGGTGGAATAATTAAGATGTTAAAAGGAGTTGAATGGGGTCAGACCAGGCAGCAGGGAATTCAAAGCTACACAAACTCACAAGCTCTCATAAGGTGATACGAAGTCAAACGAGCAGACGGAGTCATACATGGCGTTACGGTCAGACGGAATTGCGTGGGTCAAACGGGTTTGTCGAGGGTTGCGCGGAACCGCACTGAATGTGAATCAGGCGCTGCTCACCGTCGCCGCTGCTATTCTGTCACCGTGCAAGGCTTAATACATGGGACTTCCCAAATGTGCACCCCGCTTCATGTGTGAAACCCCATCGAAATCAAATTGTAGCTACGTGAAATAAACTATATGCAACTCTTTGTTACTTATCGTAAACTTATTATCGTACTTATATCGTACTTATGAACTTATCGTAAACTTCACGAAGATGTCTTTCCCATCTGCTTTCGCCAAATGGTATGGATATAAATTTGGGGACAACACGTCTCTTTGCTACTCTGTGCACGGTCATCACCATGACCAGGGGCGGTCGCAGCCCTGGCCTTGGGAGGGGGGGGTAAACTTGGCAAGAGGCCCCCGGTTCGCATGGAAGGGACCTCGGTCGGTGCGAAGGGCCTTACACTGAATTGAAAGGATATTTTTACACCCGAGTCTTTTTCTTTATTTATTTTCTTTTTAGTGCTTTTTAACCCTATGGCTTATGCTGTTCTGAAATGGCGGCCTTCAGACGGTCTGAAAAGGTATTTTCAGGCATTGGGTTATCAAATGCTTAACCTACTGCCTAACATTACTACGCTTAAGGGAAACAATCTTTTAAATAATTTTTTATTTTGTTTTCTCTTCCTTGAGTGAGTGGCGCGACTTTTATTTCTTTTGTTCTCTTTTGTCGGTATGTGTAACGTAAGGTGCGTTGTCGCGTTTGGACAGAGAGAGGGTCACTCATGTAAGGCTTAAAAAAAAAAGTCGCAGGGCCAAAAACCTTCTGACCTTCAGAGGCCCGACTCTGACCTTACAAGCGAGCTCACTTTGGCCTCCAAGGGGCCTTTTCGAGCGTTCAGAGAAGTGGGGCCACTTTGGGCCTTCAAGAAGAATTCGCTGTAGCCTATAGGCCCATTCTGGGCATCCGACTGGCCTGTTTTTGCTCCTAAGTTTTGGCTTGTTTTGGTCCCCAGCCTCTCTGACCGAGGCTGGGGGGCAAAATATATGCTGTGCCCATGGGACTTTGGGGGGGGGGGGCGTTGCCCGGTGCTCCACCTGCAACCGTCACTATCACTACGACAGTAGTTTGCAATTAACACGGTCAGCGGACAGACCGCTATTTTAGGGCGTCGTCGGTTTGTGGCTCGATTTTATTTTAAACGGCGCCATAGACGGCAGTGCATTGTCATGTTTGTCATCATCTACTACTAAATCGGGGAAACTTAATCATCCCACAGTACAGTGTGAGTGTCACTTCTAACAGCGACCAATTTCAGCTGCTACCGCCGACGATTTATGGTGCTATGAACGGACCGTGCAGTGGTGGTCAGTGTCAGTCCTGGAACGTCAGCTGTGATGTCTGGCCGTGCCCGTCAGTCCCATCTGCAGCTGCCCTGCCCTCGTAATGTGTGTGCTGTTGTGTGTGGGTGGTGTGGCGGTGTGTGCGGTGTGTGCGGTGTGTGCGGTGTGTGCGGTGTGTGCGGTGTGTGCGGTGTGTGCGGTGTGATGATTCGTGTGTGCACTGTGTAATTATCTGCACCTGCTGGCAGCCGGGCGGCCCTGCTCTGGGACCAGGTGCAGTGCATCATTACTCTGCAGCAGCCCTGACCAGGGTCCGGGTTGGTGTAGTACCAGCTCTTGTGTACTGTGTACCTCCGGCGGTGCTGGTGGCAACTGGCAGGTGTTTTAGCCTCAGCCACGCCCAACGCGCACACACTGACTACAGCTTTCCGTTGCGGGTCTCTTGAACGTCCAGCCGTCAGGCTGACCACTCTCAATAACACACAAACACATACACACACACACACACACACACACACACACACACACACACACACACACACACTACACACACACACAACACACATTTGTGCAGCTTTATGAGCATTACATTTATATTCGCGTTTTCGTAATCGCGTTGCAAGATTCCCTAACGATGTGCACGTCTCACTAACCGACAGTTGAACCTAGGGGGTCTTGCCCCGTTGACAGGAGCCATCACAGCAGTGTGGTGACGGAAGGGGTAGGAAGGGGCCGATCCCGGGCTTACACCTACCTAACGTGACGTTCAGCATGGGCAGGATGTCGCCGATGCGGTACTCGCAGACGCTGCGACACTCGGCCAGGGAGCCGAAGTTGTTGACGTTGCCCAGACATCCTACCGAGGAACAGATGACATACATGAGATATAGTCTGCAGTACAGCGTACGGTATAGTCTTATTCCTGCACAGCCAGCCCTGACAAAAATCAAGCTGCTTATATAATTGTATTTTCTTAAAATGTTACAAATAAAAAAATACTTATGTATATTTAGAAATGAGACATATACCAACTACGCTTTAGACGGTTATGCTCAAATCCATGATAGACTAGTATCTCAAAACATGATAGTTTGTAATTGTTCATACATGTGACGATGTGGGACCGACTCACCTCCATACGAGAAGTCACGACACTCTCCGACCTTGAGGTCAAAATGCCAGCGCCGCGACCTGTCCTGGCACGGTCCCTGCGCTGGAGGCAGGACACACGACCAGGCCGACTGCACGTCTGTGGACGAAAAGGGCACCGTCACAGGTCAGCTGGGATTGGTAACAGGCACGGCACGGTCAGCTGGCAAGGTGGGTAACAGGACACGGCCACAGATCAGCTGGAGGTGGTAACAAGGCACACGGCCACAGGTCAGCTGGAGGGTAGGTAACAGGCACGGCCAACGGTCAGCTGGGAGAGTGGTAACAGGAAGCACACGGCTCACAGGTCAGCTGGAGGTGGTAACAGGCACGGCCACACGATCAGCTGGAGGTGGTCAACAGAGCACGGCCACAGGTCAGCTGGTAGGTGGCAAACAGGTCACGGCCACAGGGTCAGCTGGAGGTGGTAACGGCACGGCCAACAGGTCAGAGACGAGAAGGTGGTAACAGGCACGTCTACAGGATTCAGCTGGAGGTGGTACAGGCAGCGTCCACAGGTAAGACGGGGTGGTAACAAGGCACGGCACAGATCAGCTGAGGTGGTAACAGGCACACGGCCACAGATCAAACTGGAGGGTGGCAAACCAGGCCGGACACAGGTCAGCGGAGAGGTACAGGAACGGCATCAGGTCCAGGCTGGAGTGGTAAAAAGGCAGGCCACAGGTCAGCTGGAGGTGGTAACAGGCACGGACACAGGTCCATGGAGGTGTAAAGAGCACGGCCACACGGTCAGCTGGAGGTGGTACCGCACGGCCACAGGTAGGCTGGAAGGTGGTAACAGGGCACGGCCACAGGATCAGACGGAGTGGTAACAGGCACGGCCACAGTCAAGACGAGGTGGTAAAAGGCACGGCCACAGGTAAGCTGGAGGTGGTAACCACGGCCACAGGTCAGCTGGAGGTGGTAACAGGCACGGCCACAGGTCAGACGGAGGTGGTAACAGGCACGTCTACAGGTCAGCTGGAGGTGGTAACAGGCACGTCCACAGGTCAGACGGAGGTGGTAACAGGCACGGCCACAGATCAGCTGGAGGTGGTAACAGGCACGGCCACAGGTCAGACGGAGATATATAAACCAAATTTTACACGTCACGTCCTTGCTGACCGTGAGCGGGAGATGACTGACCGTGAGTCGGGAGGTCATTGACCTGAGTCGGGAGATGACTGACCTGCGTCGGGAGATTACTGACCTGAGTCGGGAGGTCACTGACCTGAGTAGCGAGGTCACTGACCTGAGTCGGGAGGTCACTGACCTGAGTCGGGAGGTCACTGACCTGAGTCGGCGCGGGAGCAGCTCAGCGCACACTCGGTGGATGACTGATAGATGACGTCCATGTTGCACGTGTCGCACGGCTCTGGCAGACACGACTGAGACCGCTCATCGCAGTAGAACTCAGCAGCTCCCTTACTAACTATGCTGCACTGTCGCCAGTCTCAGATCTGTCCTAGCATCAAGTGAAGCGTCGACTCCACGAACGCCCTACCGAGCGATCCAACAACGCACTTTACAAGCTCAGACTGCAGGCCAGTCAGGGCAGGAAGGCGCTCAGAACGGGTCAGCGGTCAAGGCCTACTGCGACCGGCACAACAGTCGAGTTAGAACGGTCAGGTGGGTGTGATCCAGTTGGCATGAGTCGTTCCTAGCATCGAGTCGTTACAATGATTAATTTGAAAGGACTTAAGATATACTTTAAAATTAATGAAATATTAAAACCAGGTGGACCCGTGGCTCCAAGCGACCCAATGAGATTTGCTGCTCACCTGCTGGAGACGGGTGAACGTTTCGAGTATTTACACACAATGTGGCAACAGGTTGGTTTATATTTTGTAACATAAAATGGCAAACAGTGCACGTTGATGCCGATACGATGTATTGCATAATATATGCGTGTTTGATATCATGTTTTAAAATGCGAATGTTTCATTGATGTGAATTGATTTTAATATAATTATAATGCCTGAATACGCTGCAAGTGGTCATCACCATAACTGAAAAGCGACAACCCACCTGTTCTTTACTTTACGTGTCATCGAAGCTATAATGAGATCATACGGGACATTATCGACCGTGAATCCCAGCTTATCAAGCTCCAGTTATCGCACATCGGGTCAAGGCTGAAGGCCACAACGGGTTCGCCATGCCTCATCCGTCCATTGTGTGCCGGCAACCAGTCATGGTCATCATACCCAACGGCCACTGCATATGAATTATGATCACATCCAACTGCGCAGTCCCAGTGGAATAGATAGGACGTAGTGGGGTCAGAACCGTTGTTCTGAACCGTTAATTACTGTGCGCTGTGGAAAACCAGCCGCGGCAGCTCCGCTTGCAACCAAGGCAGTCATGGGTGGAATCGCAGATATTGGCTTAAAGGGACACTGCCACCTTAATATTAGATTTGAGTTGAGATAGCCATTTTGGCTGCTTGGCATTGCAATTATGTATGGTATAAGTTAAAACAAACCACGACGGTGAAGTCACCAGTGAAATTCGAGTTTGATTTCTGACATCAGTAACATTCCATAGTCCCCAATGTATTTGAACTGGGACCACCTGATTCGATGTCTTCGTCTCTCTTTACCTAAAATGTTGATTACAGTTCGACTTGGTGTTAGCGTGTTGGCGAATACATTAGCCGTACACTATGTCATACTTAGCTGCCAGTGAAGGTTGTATTTTCCCCAAAAATCCCATTCATATGACGTCATCAGCCCAAATATTAAAAGACGCATTTTCATGAAATTGAGCAAGTGTGAGAAACAAATGTATAATCGTGTTCAGCACAATTACTTCATACTTCTTGCACGCACAAACGGCGTACATTTTGAGAACTTTTTGGAAGTGGCAGGTGTCCCTTTAATGGAGACTACTGTATGAAAGTTAATGCGGCGCCGAGATCGGATGTACTTTTCATTTAAAGCTTGTGAAATATTGTATTTAAGAAATGGCATACCTTCGCTTGCTCTGTGGTTTTTTTTTGTAAAGCGAGTGCGTGCGAGCAATGTCAATTTATGAAATGATTGTCGGCAACCTAATGTTAATTTTAGTAGATTTATAACTCCATTCTTACCATGCAACGCCATAGGCCTAATGTTAAAATTTGATATCATTCGGGAGGGGGCGCCCCTCCCCCCAAAGTATACAAATCGACACCGGTGCGTGGCTTGCATCGAGTTGCCAAGAACCGACATAATAAGTGTTTGTGGGTCAACGTATCCTCAAAGGACAGCACCACTTAACCTAAATACAATGCTTAATAGAACCGGTGTTTCTCATCAGCGTGTTTTTCACGCTGCACCGCTCATCAATGTGTGATGGACACTGGACAGCGGCGCGCCGGGGGCTCGGGGCCCGGTGAATTGTCTCAGTATCGAGCGAGCTTCACTGATAGCCACTGCGCGCCTGGCACCAGTAGCACACTAAAACACCACCCGGCCTTGGAGCGTCCGAGGTATCGGGCGATCTTATTGAATAGCCGCTCAGCCAAAAATGGAGTAGGTCAGTCCATTGGAACAAAGAAGTCGGCAATATAAGTATCTGTTATGATATTGAATGCATGTTTTTGAATGCATGTTTTTTTGGTCCGCCCGTGTAGCTTAGTGGGAGAGCGCTGGAACTACAAAATCTGACCCACCTGGCAAGATGGTTCGAGCCGCTTCGGGCGCTCCGCTGTTTGCTCCTGGGCGGGGATGACCTGCGGCTGGTGGCAGCGGCCGGCGTCAAAGGTTCAGATGAAGCCAGCGAGCCGGGCGGACCTCTCAGTCGTTTAGGGACGTTAAACTTCATCTTAAATTCTGCCGGTGACTGGAATTGCGTGATCGGATGGTGGGGTCAGGGCCTGCGCAACAAGCTTAGCTTAGCGTGTGTTCTGATCTTGGGAATCCATCCCATCAAAACATTCGGACAAAGTTTATTAAAAAAAATGCCTATATTCATGTGCAATGTGCATTTTTCCCGATGCCGTTGAGGCGTTCAACTGCTACAGAAAGAACCAATTAAAACGCAGCGAGGAGTTTGTGCTCATCTTGAACTTGGCTGAATTAAGCGAGTGTATGAATCATAAAAATTATGCTGACCGAATAATATGGTTTAACATGCATGTCGGGTGTAGTGCTTGTTTGGTTAGATTAAAACATGCATTCTCCAAAAAGGTGGATGGCATTGATTTTTGGTTGAAAAAGAAAATAAATATGGTTGGTATCATGACCCTCTTTACCCAATTATCTAAGTATGAGGTATTTGTTAAATGCTGCGATATTTGCTTTTAGTTGTCTATCGACGCAATTATGTTCTATAATTGTCTGGTTCCCGAAAGAAAACACGGTAATGCTGTCTACTCACGCTATGCTCTATATGGACGCCCTTGACCTGTCTGCGGCTGCTGTCACTGGCAGCAGCTGCCACGGACCGCGGGACAGCTTGCCATGACAGCAGCTCCATCGACAGCAGCTGCCATCGACAGCAGCTGCCATCGACCGTGGACAGCTGCGACCACAGACCAATAGCAGTCGCCGAATCAGCTCAAACCCACGACTAGGTCTACCTAAGCCCAAACACACGGCCAGGTCTACCTAACAAACCCATTGCTTCTCTGAGGAGACGGAAGGCAATACAACGCTGCAATAATTTATAACATAATTGATTGATAAGATCATTGCAATTAATATATGCTGTTAAAGATTATTGTGTTACGCTGTGTCAAAAATAAACTAAGACACCAATAACTTTGGTTAATAATCCGTTGACTCAGAAGCGGCGGCAGGTAAGTATTCTCGGATTGTATTTGTGTGTCAAAGAAACGCAGGGGGCCCCCTCGGCCAAACGGTCCCCTCACAGCCAAAGGCCCCTCCCTAAAAATGACGTGAAATGGTGTCTCCCCACGATTAGCCCACTGTATTTTGCAGGGCCCCTAAATGGTCGCAAAAAACGTTGGACAGGCCCATGTTGAAGTCTCTGACCTTCTGAAAGCCCTCGAGGGCCTTCCGAGGGCCCCCGAGGGCCTACCGAGGGCCCCCTTAAGCTGGCTTAGGGCCTTCTATCGGTCTTTAGAAGGCTCCTCAGGCTGACTGGGGGTTTATCGGGCCCTTGGACATTTCTTTCGGTCAAAAAAAGTCCATCAGCTGACTTCTTGGATGAACCTCTTAAAAAATTATAAGGGGGCAAATTCATTTGTTTGCCCCCTACTTCTTGAAAGGGGAGCTTCCCCCTCCTCTTCCTCCTTATCCAACGCCCCTAAGTTAACTTAAAAACGAGACAAAACATTGTTTTACATTTTGCTCTAAGACAATTCCTGACTGGTTTAATCTTACTCTCTTTGCAATTGACATAAATGGCTACCGTTTTAACCTCAGGATTTCAATAATTGATTTCATCCAATAATGTAATTTGAGACAGATATCAGTCCCACAGAATGCGGTATTATATATTTGATATTGATAGACATGGTCTTCCTGAACCTTGGACCGGACATAATCTGAGTCTCTGACGCTAAAACACTAAGTATGTATATAAGTTATTGATAGAAAGTAGCAATGTAGAAACCAAATCTATCAGTAGGGCACCGGTCCGTTACTCCATTACTCCTTTGCTAACGGAGTTACTTTATCGAGTAACGAAGTCACTGAAGCGTTACATTTATTTTACAGTAACGGACCGAGTAACAAAAGTTACTTTTGTGGCCCGGTACTTCGTTACCTTTTAGTTCGTTACTCCGTTATTCCGCTACTTTTTGCCTATACTCGTTTCTCTTCACGCCCGGGTTTATTCGCTTCAGCGCAATCAATGTCTTTCACACGTACAAAATCGAATGTCATATGACGTATATGACGTATGTATATGGCTGTCAAATATTGTACCTGTTGGGCTGCTGCTCAACGGTGCAATGCACAATGACTGCGATGAAGATAGCTGTCTCCCGATCCCGATGCCGCGAAACGATGACAATGTTTGTCCGCTGATACAGGCCGGCGGTAACCTGGCGGCACTAGTTTATGATAAAGGTGGGTCGAATGTAAGCGCTTTTGGAGTATAGTCATTGTATTTTTATTGAGTTGTATGTAGTCTTAGCAATGAATGTTTATTTATATTTTTACATAAAATGGTTGAGTGTATTTTAAAGGGAGGTGTTCACCTTTAACATGGGGTTTTGAACTGAGATAGCAGTTTTGTAGAGCATCGAAAAAAATTTAGTTATGGCTGTAAGAATAACGCGCAACGTGAATGTTCGAGACGGCCAGATTAGTCGATTTATTATCGGAGAGGGGGCCCCGACAACAGGCTTTCCTTCCGGTAGTCCGCGGGGCCAGACTGGCCGATAAGGGGCAGTTAGGGGGGGGTTAAAGGGAGAAAAGAAGTGTCCTTATATTCTTGGCGGGAAACCACGCCTGCTGCTCCGCAAACGCGCCCCCCCCCCCCGCTCACTCCGCTGGATCACGACGCCTCGTTATAACTCATCACGCCTCAGCCGGCCGCGGCTGCGGCTGCACCTTTGTCAGAGAGCTCACTAGGCGTCTGGCCGGTCGCCCAGAGACACCCACCTCGCGATATAGTGCGGACGGCACTTCCTCGTGAATAGCAAAGTGAAATAAATACATTCCTCTTTGTGTGCACAATAGATATCCGATCACTGTGCCCAAACAAAGCTCTCGAGATATTGCCCGTGGTTTTCGAGCTCAAGATGCACCGTATGGTTGAATTTCAAGACAACTTTCAAGGTGAACTATTCCCTTTAATTGAGATTGAACTTAAATTTAAATTGATGTTGAATGTCATACACTACGACCCAGGGGCGTCGCCACGAACTAAAAGTTAGGGGGAGGGGGACGTAGGCATTCTGAACTCGATTCTTTCCATGCAAACCCTATACCCCCATAGACGTAATGTTAACCCTTGCCCTGGTGGGGGTCATTTTGACCCTCCCCCTGAGGTTTTTCGAGAAAAGTGGATAAACGGCGGCGCGCAGCGCCATCAAATTTGGTACAGCTCTTCGGGCATCAACTATCCACATATTTTAAAAGTTTTAACCTCGGGTCATGCCAGCTCAGGTCACCAGGTCAAATGAGCTTACCTCCCAAAATGTTTGTGATCGTACCAAAGCTTTGTCTTTGTCCGAGGGATTTCAAACTGGCAGGATTTCATAACGTTAAAACTTATAAGTACCTATACTTCGTTTATCTCCTTTTGTATCGGTGACCTAAGGTCGGGTCAATTTCCTGCCCCCCCCCATTATAAATGAATAGGAATATATACAAATGATTCCCATTAAGAGAATATGCTTTGGATCGGACCAATTATCTCAGAATCATGTTACTTTAGCTCATTCTTGATGACCCAGGTGCAGTTTTTGCTCAGTGACCTCTGCAAGTTCATCTAAGGTCATCAGCTATATTTTGCTAAAAACTATTGATAGAATAAAGGTAGAGACGAGCGGGAGGAATTTCTGTGTTTTTCTCGTCGAGTCGCGTTGCCCGATATGTAACATGATCTACCTGGGTAACCATGACCTTGACCTGATGTCAAATTTTAAAGTTAAACTAACCAGGTCACCATTTATATGTTTCAAAGGGTTTTGACGAGAAAAACACGATGGTGTTGAAATGATTGCTATATCCCTTTTGGGTAAAAAGTTATTTCCGAAAATCAGTTTGACCAAAAATGACATTTTTACCTTTGATGACCTTTGGTCCTCTAGAGCCTTAACTACTGACCTAAGCTAAAACTTAATGACACGCTGGCGATTGCATTTTTCAAGAGCTTGCTATTTTTGTTTGTGTGCGTTACTTGTTATCATAGTACACGAGATACTTGGGGCTGTTCGAAGTGAAGTCCTAAAACTGTAAAATTTGACCTTTTGATGACCTCTGGTAACCTCAATATTGACCTGAGCCAAAAATAGCAAAGTATCTTCGAATGCCCATTTCAAGAGATTTCAACCGCTTTGCTCTGCGTCTTTCTAACCATTAAGATTGCAAGTTACACGGAGGGTCATTTCGACCCCCCCCCCCCACCATGGCGAAGATGTCTCAGAGGGCGACCAGGGCGTGGGTAAAATCCGGAAATTGTAGTGGGGATGCGGCCTTGTTTGCCGTGGTTTGGGGACGCGTCCCCCTGCTTTCGACATCTATTACGACTCGTAATGGGCGTAACTCGTAACTCGTAATCATCTATTGCGACTCGTAATGGGCGTCGAAAGCGGGAGGGACACGTCCCCCAAACACGGCAAACAAGGCCGCATCCCCACCGAAATTTCCGGATTTTACCCACGCCCTGGTGGCCGCAGATAAACGTGTTTGAAAGCTCCTGAAATGGGCATTCAAAGTTACTACGCTATTTTGAGTTAGGTCAAAATTGAGGTCACCAGAGATCATCAAAGGTCAAATTTTCCGGTTTTAGGACTTTGCTTCGAACAGCCCCAAATATCTCGTGAATTATGATAACTAGGAACGCACAAAAAATGAAAGCTCTCGAAAAATGCAATCACTAGCGTGTCCTTAAGTTTTAGCTTAGGTCATATGCCCTATGGTCATATCAGGTCATATCAGGTCATATCAGTAGCTTAGGCTTCAGAGAACCTGTGGTCATCAAAAACCAAAAATGTAATTTTTGATAAAATTGATTTTTGAAAATAACTTTTTACCTAAAAATGATATAACAATCATTTCAACACCATCGTTTTTTTCTCGTCAAGACACTATGAAACATAATAAGGTGACCTGGTTAGGTCAACTTCAAAATGTGACCTCAGGTCGAGGTCATTGGCAGACATGTGCATGGTTCTGAAGAAGGATGTATGATCCCAGAGGATCTCTCGACAAAACACAATGTCGAATCTATGATCCCACTGGATCCCACGACAAAATACAACAGTGGATCTTGGATCCCTCGATTAAATTTGAAAACGGATCTTGGATCACACAGGATCCCGTGATAAGCAATGAAAATGAATATCTGATCCTAAGACCTAACGTAGCTCGGATCTCGACTTTAAAATTATGCCATAGATATAGTATTTCTTGACAAAATATAACTAAAAGCAGACGCTCATGCTAGCTTCATTTACAACGAATTGAAAGGTACTGACAATTACTTTTAATATGGGTTCCGAAAAATTGTAAAATCGCGGGTCTGGGATCTTAGTGGATCCCAGTGAAAAATGATACCTGCAATCTTTGATACCGGCGGATCCGTTGGTTAATGTTGAAGATGGATCTATGATCCCAGTGGATCTATTGACACATTGTAAAGGTAGATATATGATCCCATTGGATCTGGGTCCAGATCTCAGAGATCAGATCCCGGGATCCTTTGCCGTGATCCAAGCACATGTCAGATTACGACCATAGACCGTATAAATTACTGGCCATGGCTGTCCACCGCTCAGGCGCCTTCGACGCTACAGCGTCTTAGCAGGTTATCGCACAGCTAGCTTGCCGGGCATTTGTGGAGGGCATTTATTTTTAGTTTTCTCTAAAAAAATAACTTACGAATAGTTAAACAGGTTAGTTTTATGATAATAAATATAAGTCATATACCAAATAGTCTAAAAAGTACCTAATCGCAAAGCAAAAAAGGACATAAAACATGCGTTAACGTTGATATCACTTCGTTTTACAAAAGTCACGGATTAACGGAGTAACTGTAACTTACGCTACATTTTTGGGCAATGTAACGGAGCAACATGTAACGAAATATGTTTTGGAATAACGAAGAAACGAGTAACGAAATTACATTTTGAAGCAACGGTGCCCACTTATGGTCAAGATCTATGATACTCATTGTTCATTAATATCCGATGTTAAAATGTTAAATATCTTAAATCATGTGATAGTTATACTTATTTCAAATCAATGCAGATAGGCAATTAAGCTTAAACTATTATTATGTGCTAAAATAAAATAATATAAAATCTAAAAATTGAAAATAAATTACCAACTACCAAAGTATAATGCAAAATGTAAAGGAAAGTAAAAAAGTTTGAATGAAATACTATGATCTTCATAAATATGTTGATCCTGTAATAGATCGGTCACATTACGGTGTCTTGGACGGTACCTGACGCTGTGTCCAGAGCTGACCAATATCACCAGCAGGGCTGCAGCGGCGGCTAGACCGGCCGGTCTCACTCCTCTCTGACCACCCATCCTGTACCGCGGATCGTGCACCTGTGAGGACCGTGCACCGGCGACGACGCTGCGTCGCACACTGAGCGGTGTCGACCACCGGCGGCAGTTTTACCGCGCCGAGTTACCCGACTGTGACTAGAGGCGGACTGCCGCCGGCCGGCCGGCCAGCTGGCCACCTTTCACCCCCGTCAGGGACACGCCCCCGTCCTGCGGCTCCTTCTCCGGGGTCAGCCTGACCCGCGCCGGGGGTTGTCCCTGTGGTAATGAGACGTTCCGGTACAGGTGTGGTCAGCTGACTACCGGCCGTGACGGGGCATCTCCACCCCGCGGCACATTGAGCCTCACAGTTCAGCCTTCGTCACTGAGGGGGTCGAGTACTGGGCAACGCAGAAATATCGCCAACTGGAACATACAGTTCTGATCATTGACTTCTTTATCTTCTACGCATACCTACTTGAGGTATTTAAATGGACATACTGCCCTTATCGATTGTTTACTTTGTTGAACAAGGTATTTTTATCCGAGAATGTTTGCCTGCCCAAAAGTGAAAAGCGGAACGAATGATGCCGATAATATGCTATCTGGCAATTATGTATGTTTTTCAGGGACGAAAGTCGGGACTTTGGTCGATCACTGACTACTGTAGTAAAAAGCCGCACCGCCGACGAACGGCAGGATTGATCTTTAGCTGGGGCATTCCATGACATTTCGACAATTTTTTATCCCAAATTACACCCTCATCTCTCACTTTTTGTTCAAAATTGGTGTATAGGGTCATCTTAGGTCCTGAATTCAGCCGTGGAAATATTAGCTCGATCTGACCTCAGGTTATCAAGTTATAGCCTCGGGCATTTTGCATGGTCACGTTGCAGAGGTATTTTTGGAGGCCGAAAGATTGTATTTGACTTACCCAAATATCAAAAATACTTATATAGCTGAGTTCACAATGAAGCCGATTTTTTTTGCGTAACCTTGAATGACCCTGACCACGTGACCTTGTGACCTTTTTTTTCGGTGACCTCATGTAACCTCGGGTACACCTCTGATTTCACGTTTTCACCTCTCAAAATACTTGTCTTGCCTAACAACGAAACAAATAACAAAGGTGCATTTTTTATAATTTCCATATTTTCCAACTAACTATATACGTGCGTGTTTTCGAACTACCCCAAGGGGGAGGGGTAACAGGCAAATATCTGCCAAGCTATGAAACCGATTTGGATGGGGTCTTCACCATTTGATCACCATGTGGTCTAAGACGGTGCCGTATACAATTGTATATACTTTGGTCTAATCTAAGTGGACCAAATTGGACCAAAACCACTCAAACCACCACAAACCGTTGCAGACGACATCATGCTCCGAACCTGTGGGAACGATCTGGGCAGTATCTTCACCTTTCGATCCAGCGTGGTTCAAAACGTTGTGGTTAAGAGTTTGATCTACTTTGGTTTAATCTAAGTGGACAAAATTAGACCCAAAAAGTCAAAAATCGTTGCAGACGACGTCATTTTCAGACCCTATCAAACTGATTTGGAAAAGATATTCCCCATTCGATCCGCCTTGAACCAAAACAGTGCTGTGTTGAGTTTGACCGAGTTTGGTTCAATTTAAGTGGACGAAATTGGACCGAAACCAGCAAAACTGGTGGTTTTGGTCCGATTTGGTTCACTTAAATTAGACCGAAGTCGATTAAACTCTATACGTCCTGTTTTGGACCAAGCCAGATGATATGGTGAAGATTGCGTCCAAATTAGTCCCATAGTTCGGAGCATGACGTCATCTGCAACGATTTTTTGCGTTTTTGGTCTAATTTGGTCCACATAGATTGAAATCAAAGTTAGATAAAACTGTCCTACCACAACGTTTGGAAACCACGCCCGGATCGAATGGTGAAGATTACGCACCCAAATCGGTACATTAGGTTCTGGAGCATGACGTCATCTCTGCAACGATTTTTTGGTGGTTTGGGTGGTTTTGGTCTAATTTGGTCCACTTAGATTGAATCAAAGTAGATAAAACTGTCTACCACAACGTTTTGAACCATGCCGGATCGAATGGCGAAGATTCCGCCCAAATCAGTACATTAAGTTCGGAGCATGATGTCGTCTGCAACGATTTTTGGTGGTTTGGGTGGTTTTGGTCCAATTTGGTCCACTTAAATAAGACCAAAGTCGATTAAAGGGACTGTGCCAACTTAACATAATATTTGAGTTGAGATAGCCATTTTGCGTGCTTGGCATTGAAATTATGTATGGTATAAGTTAAAAGCAACACTGAGTCGAATCACAGAGAAATTTCTAGTTGATTTTGCAATCTGTTAACAATCGCCAGCCCCCAATGTATTTGAATGTGGCCGTGAGCCGATGTCGTAGTCTCTCTTTGGCTAAATGTTGATTACCAAGTCGAATTGCTTTTACCTTGGCATACATTAGCCACTACCACTAGTCCTACTTATAACAGCGTGAAGTTTTCTTTTTTTTTTCACAAAAAAAAATTCCTTCATATACGTCATTCAGCCCAAAATATTTAAAACTGATTTTTTATTGAAATTTGAGTACTGTTCGTGAGAAAAACAAAATGTCATATCGTGTTCAGCAGCATTCACTTCATATTTTGCACCACAAACGACGTACATTTGACACATTTTTTGAAGGTGGGACAGTCCCTTTAAACACTAAGCGGCCCCTTTTGGACCAAGTTAAATCAAATTGTGAAGATGGTGTCCAAATTGGACCCATAAGTTCGGAGCATGACGTCATCTGCAATGATTTTTGGTGGTTTTGGTCTGATTTGGTCCAATTAGATTCAAGCAAAGTTGATAAAACTTCTTAAGACACCATTTTGGGACCACACCAATCGATTGGTTGAAGACCCGTTCAAGTCGGTTCCATAGGTTCTGAGCATTAGGCGTCGTCTGCGCAACTATTTTTGCGTTTTTGTTCTGTATTGGTCCACTATAAAGATTAAACCAAGTAGATTAAAACTCTCTACCACAACGTTTTGAACCACGCCGGATCGAATGGTGAAGATTCCGCCCGAATCGGTTCCATAGGCTCGGAACATAATGTCGTCTGCAACGATTGTTGGTGGTTTGGGTGGTTTTGGTCCAATTTGGTCCACTCAGATTAAACCAAAGTGTATAAATGACATACGACACCATCTTAGACCACGCCAGATGAAATGGTGAAGACCCTGTCCAAATCGTTCTCATAGCTTGGCAGATATTTGCCCGTTACCCCTCCCCTTGGGGGTAATTCGAAAACATGCACGTATATAGATGGAAAATATGGAAATTAGAGGAAAAACTCACCTCTTTTATTTCTTGCATTGTTAGACAAGATATTGACAAGTATTTTAAGAGGCGAAAAATTACAATCAGAGGTGTACCCGAGGTCACACGAGGTCACCGAAAAAAAGGTCACAAGGTCACGTGGTCAAGCTCATTCAAGGTCACGCAAAAAAATCAGAAAAAAATCGTTTCATTGTGAACTCAGCCATGCAAGTATTTTTGATATTTGTGTAAGTCAAATGCACTCTTTCGGCCTGCACAAATTCCTCTGCAACGTGACCCTGCAAAATGCCCAAGGCCATAACTCGATAACCTGCGGTCAGGTCGAGCTAATATTTGCACAGCTGAATTCAGGATCCAGTGTAACCATATACACACATTTTGAACAAAAAGTGATGGATGTTTTCGACTTGTCGAAATGTCGTGGAATGCCCCAGCTGGGATAATATCATAAGCTCCGCATATAGCTGAGAGTGGCGTAGCTTCTCCAGAACGGTTGGGGGGGGGGGGTCGAGCTGGGAAAAATCGCTTAAAGTACCATCGAAATCCACAAAATTCAGATTTCCCACGGATTTGACCCACTTACTGATCCAAGTAGGGGGCTGAATGTAAGTTTGGGGGGGGGGCTGAACCACCCCAACTGAAAAGGAAACTACATCCCTGGTTCCATGATGATCCGGTGGGAATCGAATGAAAATATGACCAGCCTTTTACCATTCGCCTGGTATGATTGAAATCCCCTTCGCTAACTGCGTGATCAAATGTGTATTGGGAATTGGGATGTAGTTGCTGGGGCAGTCATTTTCTGTTTTGAGCAACTACCATCTGCCATGGATGGAGCTTTTTAAGAAAAGTTGGTGGGGTAAAATGTAATATTGGGTGGTTGTTTTGCAAGGTTGAGGAGAAAAAATACCGTTTTAACGCCAGCAAACCTTCCGATCTTACGACAGCTGGTGGGACAAATCACAACATTTAAAGTGGGCCACACTCAAAGTTGGTGGGTCAGTCCCAATGGCCACTGGCCCCACCATTTGAATTTGAAACTTCCAGCCTCCTCAGCGACTCGAAAGTGTCAGAGAGGCCCAGCGGCTACAGCGTTAAGTTATAAAATGTTAAGAAGCTTGTCAGTCTCATCAACCTTAAGTGCTTAACTAAAATTGTATATATTACATTAAAATCAAATGTCTCTCCAAAACTCGGAGCTGTTCTTTAAAAATGAGAACATTCACACGCAAGGGTATCGCAACCTTTGGGAAGTTAGGGGACAGAGGCATTTTGAAGTCGATTCTTTCCATGCAACGTCCATAGGCGTAATGTAAAATTACGAAAATGTTTGGGGAGACGTGTCCCCCTCCGTACCACTCTTTGGCGCCGCCCTTTTACACACGCACCCACACGTAATAAAAGCAGAAAGGGTTTAATTTGACTTTTTTTTACTGGAGTATGAATGAGCGAATTCATAACGGCCATCACCTGATCTAACCTGTTACAATTAATTGTTTGCCGCCTGTGCATGTTTGTGCGATACCTAGATGCTTTATGTGAATCAACTTCCAATGCTTTCTCAACATATAAGGGCTCAGTGTTTTCCGGGTAGCGATGGGTAATTAATATAGTTCATTCATCATTGTCAGTTGGTTTTACGGATAGAGGCAATTACTATTTTGATTGGAGACGTTTCACGTAAGTGTTATATGTATATAGACCGAAAACAGAAGGATGATGGCGCAGCTGAAGCTGGGGAATATAATTGGGATTGCAACACAATTCAATAATACAACAATTAATGAGGGTATTCGTGTTAAGTGAACATTATAGGAACAGCTATGCTAACAGATGACTGTGATTTGTAAGCACAAAGGTATTAGGTAAACGATTCCGTTTTCCGCAAGCTAAGAATTACTTCAAATCGTACTTACTGATGCGTAAAAGATAACACAGCAGTGTATAATTTTACTCATTGTTTTCCTAAGGCGCTTTCGAAGCCGCCTTTTGATGATATGTTTCGTGTCTAACCAGTTACATTTCAGCTATGCCTAGATTGCCGCTTCCGCCTCCAGGCACGCGTGAAATCAGCTAGGGTACTCAGTAAACGGGTGCAATCCAGTGTTTCACCCTGACCTTGAGATGCGCCACATCCTGCATCCACTGCGCATCACACGCCGCCGCCAGCCGTGACCAGTCACGTGACACCGCAGCCGTCGGTATCGGCCGGTCACGTGACTCTTCAGCCGTCAACCTTCACTGAGCAGGTGACGCGGCGCCCGTCAGCCGTACAGTCACGTGACGGGGGACAGAGCGCTTGGCCGGGGAAGCGGCGCCGGAGGACATTGAGTCGGTTTCGTCAGTGTTTTTGTCGTATCCAGCGGCCTTCGTACGGGTAATCACAGTTAATTGTCGGTCGGGCGATGCGCTCCGACAATGCGCCGTCTCGGGGTGCTGACGGCCGAGCTGCTCACCTCTGACAAATGGGGCGACCTCTGCCCCCCGCCTACCCATCCCCACCCATCCTTCTCCTGCATACAACCCTCACCACGCATACAATCACGTTTCTGATTAACGACTTAAGCCCGCGCGGCGTAGGGGGGGGGGGTAAATATTACCCCCTCCTGGATTTTCCCAATAACTTGAAAACTATAACAGATAGCAACGTCAAATTTGTGGTACCTTATACAGCATCAATTTGACGTCTTCCTAAAAAATTCATCGAAAATGATTCAGAACTTAGGGAGATAATGACGTTTTGATGACGTCATGTGATGCAATTTTGGATGGAAAAACGATAAATGTTTGATGCATCGTAGAAAGCATAGTCTTATAGCAAATTGCAAACGTAAAAATTAAAAAGGAAAGAAACTGAATTGTCTATTAAATGGTTATTTCGGATTTCCCAAAAATGTTTTTAACCCCTCAAAAAAAAAAAAAATGTATTTAAAAAACGAAATATATATAAGAGAACCAAATGTAAGAAATATCGAAAAAAATCAAGTAATTTAATTGTTTTTCAGTGAATTATTGTTCCTCAAGCATAAGTAGCTGATGACGTAATTTTTCAAAATAACGTTTTTTTTAATTGATACAGATATATAAATGTCATTGCTGTATTTATGAGACAATACTGGTCTAGAAACCTGCCTTGTTTATTCATATTAGTCAGTTTCCAGTTTTGATCTTAGATGACCTGACTTTGACCTTTCATGGGGTCAAGTTGTGCAAATGACTGCTACTATCGAATTTTACGTGTAAAATGACCCCTAAACATGTGTAACAAGACTTTCGTTGACCTCTTTTGGTAACAGTGACCTTTTGTGACCTGATCTTGACCTTGACCTTTGCATACACTTTCACTTTTACTTAATGCATGAGATGTATTACACCTTTGAGAGCTTTATGTGCATTGATAGTCTTAATCAAAGGTTTTGAATTGAAAGTATGAACCATTAACTCAATTAACTAGATTTGGTATCATGTGACCTGACCGTGAACTGACATTTGACCTAACTTGAAAAAAATCGGTATGCATTCGTTTTGTTTCATTGAGAGCTTTTGATCGCCGCCTTGCGCGTCTCGCTGCGGTTATTGGTTCGGAAGATACGAGGGGGTAAAATTTACCCCTCCCCCTACGCCGCGCGTTCGGCTGGAGACCCCTACGCCGCGCGGGTTAATATGCTAGAAAATATTTGTGAGAGCATTCGTCCTTCCATAAATTATTCGCATTTATGTTGACAACTTGATTCATAGATACCTTAGGACTTCTTGTAAATATAATTGGCATTGCAAACAAGTTGGGGAAATCTAAAGGCTGAAACACAGTCTTGGCCCAGCTGCGCGAAAGGTATGCGAATGCCTACTCAAATACATTAAACGCAGGTTGCATCAACTGCACAATGCACACGATACGGGAAGGATAGAAATATACTGATTAAATTGAACAATGTTTTTGAATAGGCGCCCGCAGGCACCCGCGTCCCGCATCTACTTCACGTAGCTGCGCGAATACTGTGGTTCAGCCCGCACACTGCAGGGGGTTCGCGCCGAACACGAACTGCAAGGGGGTTGATTTCCGCGCCCCCATGAGATCTCGAAAACTACGCAACGTAGCGACAAGCAAAAAAACGGTATTAGATAGCTCAGGACAAGTTCTATCTAAAATAGCTCTGTCTTTTCTTAGATCGGGTCACAACTGAGGTCACCAGTGGTCATCAAAGGTCAAATTTTCCGGTTTAAGAGCTCTAATCCAGAAACCCCCGAGTAACTCGGAAACTATGATAGCTAGGAACAAATGGTTTACGGAGTAATCGAAAGCTCTTGAAAAAATGCAACTTACGATTTTTCCTCAGATTTTAGGCAAGTTCCATAGTTTAGGCTCCAGAGGTCATGAAAGGTCAAAAAGGCTATTTTTGGCAAAGCAGTTTTTCGTGAATATCATTTCACCTAACAAAGATAGGGAAATAATTTATATTCCATCCTGTTTATCTCGTCAATACGCTTTGATTGGTATGAATGGTAACTTGTTTAGGTCAATTTATTAATTTGACCTGAGGTCAAGGTCATTTGATGACCTAGGTAGGTCATGTTGCATATTGGGCGATGCGGCCCGACGAGGCAAACATATTGGCATCATCCGATCGTCTCTATCTTCATGCTATCAATATTTACCAGTCAAACGCCGTAGTTGGCGATGAACGAGCGAGCGCGAAGAAAATGTATGGTGAATTTCAACTCAATCGGGCAAGTAGTTTCTAAGATACAAAAAGGGTGCGCACGTGCGCACGTGCGCACGTGCGCACGTGCAGAGACACCCACCCCTGACTTGTGGAAAGGCAGCGGCTGAGAGGTCACTAACCACACAACAATTCCCGAAACACAATCGGTTTATCCGTTCCTGAGGATAATAATGGGTGTGCACGTGCGCACGTGCAGAGGCACCCCACCCCTGACTAGTGGAAAAGCGGCGGCTGAGGGTCCCTAACCACACACCGAATTCGAACACAATCAGCCCAGCCGTTGCGGAATTTGTGCGACAAAACACCTTTCAACAACCCTCACGCGGCACGCGCAACGCGCAGTGGTAGTCACCCACATGAGTCGGCATTGGTAAAAAACAGAACTCATTGAATGGGGCTACTCAGCAAAGAAGCCTGTTTTTCAATCGGACTTGCGGTTGCAAAGATATAAGCTTTTCAAAAGCGTCGCCACGGGTTGGGTCGGGTTGGGTTGGGTTGGGCCGCTCATAATCAGATTTTTCCCATATACCACGTAAAGACGAGCGAGCGCGCAGCGCTGCGCTCGTATTAGCAAAACAATGCTGATGATCCAGATGACCTCCAGATGACCTTTGCAGAGATCACTGGCAAACAATTGCATGCCCTGGGTTCATCCACTATAAGCCTAAAATAGCATGATTTTCTGAAAGATGTGCCTAATCCATGCAAATTCTTTGGAAAAGGCGGCATTTTTTATATATTTTCGCGTTCACTTTATAATGGGGAGGTCAGAAAATTGACCTGACCTTTGGTCACCGATACGAAAAATCCGAGATAAACGAACTGTATGTACTGACAACCGTATTGAATCCTGCAAGTTTCAAATCTTTCGGAAAAATACTGTGACTGGCACGAACACAAACATTTTTGAAGGTAAGGTCACTTGACGTGAACTTGTGTCCTGACCTGAAATGACCTATAGTCAAAACTTTTCCAAAGTGTGGGAAGTTGATGTCCAAACAGGTAGACGAAATTTGACGGCACTGCGCGCCGCCGTTTTTCTGCTACTCCTGAAAAACCTGGGGGGAAATCAACCCCTTGCAGTGCACGGGTTAAGACCTGTAAAGGTGATTTAGCTGTGTGCGTTGACAAACCGAGGATCACTAAGTTATTTCACTCAAAGAAGCAATTTCTCTTTTTATAAATTGTGTTGGGCTTCTAGCAATATGTCCGCAAAAGCTTTTGTCTGCCGTCATGCATCTACAAATGCTTATAAAGTATACCTAACACGAGGACCCGCGCAATGGCGTCGTTACGGTCTCAAAAGTAGAAGGTACAAATCCAACTGCACGCGTGCTGTAACATGGACCCTATTAGGGACGGCTAAAATTACCATGCAGTGTCCCCAGTGTCCCTAGGTGAAGGATGGCGACGCCCCGTGCCACGCACCGCGTCACGCTACCATGAGACGTCGTTCCGTAGACCGCCGGCCGGACGGGTTCTGAGCCTGGCAGGTATACTGTGCCGCCTCACACTGGTGATCGGCGGGATAGGCTTCACTGGTTTCCAGCGCGCCAACACCACTCCGCCGCACTCACTGATCAGCGCTCAGCGCTCAGCTCTCAGCGCTCAGCGCTCAGTGCTCACATCGATGGTGCTGGGAACAGGAAACGAAAATATCAAAATCTTGAAGCTCATATTAATATTTCTGACACCCTGTCCGTGTTCTGCCACTTAGAGCATTTAAACGTGCAGTGCATGACTTTTTAGTAGAATGATGTGAGCTAGTTTTTATTTTATTTTCGAATAGGTATATCTCAGCGAGTGACAGACTTATGTATGCTTGTGTGTGTGTAATCGGTGTATCGTGAATGCTGAGTGTGTTGTGTTTGCGTGCATATGCGTGTGTGTTTGTGAGTAAGGGATGTATCTTATTTTATTTTCTCTGATCTGATTGTGTGCAATGTGCTGAGTTAACATGTCATTTTAACATGTCTTCACTTACTAATCATGACGCGACGCTCGGAATAGCCTTTGTAACACTGGAGAGTGTTTTAACTGTCAAATACAATACAAATACCCCTATAGCTCAGTATTTGGGGTTGGATGGTTAGGATAAGGCCGCTTAGCTTGTCCGGAGTCAGAGCGGTAGTGTATTGAATGATCATGGAGGTTGGCACTTCAACAAAAAGCACAAATAAAAGTAGAAAGACACCACATCCACATAGTTATGAACGACACTGTCAAACAGGTTTGGTGGAATAAGGATTCACTTGTTAGTCGTGTTAGAATTCGGACCGTTATTGTTCATGGTTAGATGAAGGTTTGACAGTGCCTGCATGAACTAAAATAACTGAAAACAATGTGCAATAGGCATACAACAGCCATTTCAGCTTCATCATATCACAATCAGGGACCCTGACTCAATAGTCCATCTCTACCCACCTCCCACCCCACATCAGGTCAGACGATCGCATTCAGCCAGGGCACGCCATCTTCATCCAGCTAGGCACGATGCCCCCAGCCAGTCGCCCGCAACAAAATAAGACAGGCAATAAGCTCTGTTTAGCGAGCGTTCTGACCTCAGAAAACCGTCTGTTCAAAAGGTTCGGACTAAATTTATATGAGAAATATCAGCTAAGACTATCTGAAGATTCTGACACACACCATCGAAAATCGTCAAATGAAACTGAAACGTGTTGACGCTTAACACATTTTAATCTGTTTTCTGGAACATTGTTTAACTATTCAAGTCCTGAACTGATGTCTGTTGCCACCCACTACAGTTTTGCTGTGAAAAATAGTATTCTGAAGCTTCAAATGGTTCATTAATTTAGATGCAATACGACTCTGATCCGATTAATTTCGATAGATAGCTTATAATGTATGAATCACTTTACGAATGCTCAAATCAAGTGAAACGCCCTTAAAGGGAATGTTTCACTTCTCTGAAAGTTGTCCAATGTACGCCGCTTGTGGTGCAAAATAGTGAGTTAAATGTGCATGCCGAAGCACGATTCTGACATGTTTCTCAACAAACATGCTCATTCATGAAAACCAAGTTTTAGTATTTGCGATTGACTCGAGATGAATGGATTTTTTTGGAAATAAGAAAAAACCACTTTCCACGCTGCAATATGTATGACTAGTGTATGGCTAATGTATTCTTGGCCAACGTAAAACAGTCTAGCTTCCACCCAACATTTGATAAAAAGGGAACGACATTCGGCTTTGAAGAGGCTTATTCCCTAAACACTAGGGCCTTATTTTTTGCAGATTCAAAACCAAACTCAAATTGTAACCTTTCGATTAGAAACTCTGGGGTTTTGCTAACTTCTACAAAACTTGAAGGTTTCAATGGAAATCAAACAACTTGGCCATCGTCTTCAATTCTCAAAGTCTATTTTTAATGTAGAAAGGCATTCCCTTAAGGCCGTTCCTCTTCGATAGTTTTTAATTGACATATATCATATAGGAGGGAAAAATCTAATAAAATAAATATATTATAGTATATATATACTATATACAATATAAGTATATATGGGTATATGGTATATATTATAGGTATGATATATATAGTTATAGTTGATTTATATAGTATATATTATATATAATATATTATGGTATATAGGACATTATTTTAGTTTAAATATGAAATATATATAGTATATTAATACAATCGGAGTTACCCTTATTCCCTGCCGGAGGGCAATTCTGCCCCCCCCGATAGTTTTCGCCCGCCCGCTTCTGGAACGCGTTAAGTCTATCGTCTTGAAACTTTCGGAATTTTCCTAAATATGAATGATGCGTGTTCTGTTTAAAGGATGTTAAAAAATCGGCCTATGCCAGAGGCGGCTCGCAGGGAATGGATTTTTGGGAGGGTTCGTTTCTGAATGGGTGTGCGGCGCATACTTCCTTCGTAGTTTGTTGTGGAATTAAAAGCGTCAGGAAACTATTTTCTTCTGATTGTCTACATTCATTCTTATATTATGTATTTATTATTTTTCATATTTTGGTGCATATGTCTTCACTCAGTACATAAAAATGGGAAGGCGATATCTCCGTCAATAAGGCCCAACTTCAAATAAGCAAGATTGATAATAAGGCGTTCCGCATCATGGTGCCCCCCGACGTTGTTGGACGCTGAACTCCGCCTATGCGCATTCGGTGTAAATTTAACAAATAACAGGCAACAAACCCACATGTGACGTTCCCACTGGTCCCAACACATAAGGAAAAGCACATATTTTTATCAAAAATGTCTGTCCTCGTCACATTTTTATCCTGATTGCGCCATGATTTATTGTTTTTGTATCTTAGCTCTTCACGACGTGAAGATACATGACATTGAAGCTCCAAAAACGTTTTTTTTTGCATGCAAATCGGTCAATATCACGAATGGCCACGAATGGCCTTTTGCAAGAAAACAACCGGCAAATTTTCGTATTTTTGTCCCCTGGCCCCCATTTTAGAGCATAAAAAAGTAATCTGGATCCAAAAAGAAAGATTTCGTCACGACGAATCGAATGGTGTTTGTCCCATCGAAATCGGCCGTGTGGTTCTCGAGATCTCTGGGGGGGGGGGCGGAATCTGCCCCCCCGCAGGTTAACGTAATTCTGTCCGCCCGCAGTTAACTTAACCTCATATGCAGCTTACGTGTTAGATATTCTGTTTGCCGCTTTCTCATCTCACGATGCAGTGTGCAGAATGTCAAGTCTACACGTGCTCCAGTGACGTAACTTGGTGACGTAACTCGGCACCTCAGTTGGCCAACGGTAGCAAGGGCGGGCACAATAAAGCAATAGGACATTGGTCAACACGTAACGGGGCCATGCGCCCTGATACCACGCCGTGACCAGGACCGGAGGTGATACGGGTCCGTGACGACCGGCCGCCGCGCAGGAGGGTCCGTGACGACCGGCCGCCGCGCTGGAGGGGTGTCACGAGTCGTGACGCTGTGCACCACCCGGCCGTGACGTCCCGCGGCGGATAGTAGCGAGGGAGCGTACATGGGGTGACGGCGATGGCCACTATGCATGGTTGATTACTGTACATGGTGACGTGTTCAGAGAGCTGCAGACAGCAGTGTGTGCTGCGTGTCAACTGCTGACAGTGCAGGATTATACGCATACGTATTTATAGGGACATTCCCAGCTTTTTGAAAGTTGTCAAATATACGCTAGTGCCTAGTTGAAGTCGAAAATATTAAGTAAATAGCGTAGGTGCTGCTAAAACGTTTATGGTATATTTTTCTTAAAATGTCTCTTAACTTTATATTTGTTTTAATTTGGGAGGATGTCGTCATTTTGGAATAATAGCCGTTTTCACGATGGCTTATTTTGTGCGATTTTTTTTTTAATGTTTCAGTAGTAGCCGTCTTCACGATGGACAAATTTGCGATAAATGTTTTAACCCTCGCTCTACGGTGCCGTTAGGGCGAGGGTAAAACATGTTTACGCAAATTAGTCCATTCGTGAAAGCGGCTAACAACTAAAAACATTTCAAAAACTGTTTTAAAACATTTCCGCAAAATAAAGCCATCGTGGAAAAACGGCTAATAGAGAGCTAATAGAAGAAAACCTTTAACGCTACACCAGTGACATGCACAATGGTTTTCAGACAATTCTTATCGACTTTAATGCCAAACAAGTCTGATAATCCCTGTACCGAAATAAAAACGAGCGAGCGCGAAGCGCGGAGTGAGTTCCTCATTACGATGCAAACGCGAAGCGCGGAGGAGTCTCATTGAATACCAGATTTTTTCTCACATATAAGCGCGCCGACCCGACCCGACCCGGCCCGGCCCGGCCCTGGCCCGGCCGGGCCCCGGCCAGACGCGACGGCTTCAAATATTCTATCCCCCCCTTTGAATCCGCATGCGATTGACAAGCGGTTTTTTCGCCCATCTTGATAGCCCCATTTCAATGACATTATGATTAATTACATGTTTTTTATCATGTGATGGTCAGCATGGCGCGTGACACGTTGCCGCGTCGGCGGTGTCCAGAAAGTATTATCCTGCTGTAGCTGAGAAACGCTGGACCTATAAAGCTAAAATTTGATGTGGAGGTGGAGACCACAACCACTGGAATGTTGCACAGTTCAAACTTTGGGTCACATGCACGTGCGCACGTGCACCCCTTGTTCGTCCACGAAATTACATGCAAAAACATCGTTGCAATACCGGACCTATATCTGCGGCAACCAAAAAGTCGTAAAGAACACGGTCAAACACAGATGCGTAGAGAAACGATCCGCCCTTGCGTATGCATATGTGTCGATCAGCGGCGCGTGGTACGTGCAAAGTTACTGGCTATATAAGCGCAAATTAATAGTTTTATGACGTCTTCACAATTTAAATCAGTGCTCAGCACCTATGGGACGTGAGGCGATGAACCAAACACCAATCTGTAGACCAATGTACCGTCTCTAAAATGCATGCAAAAATTTAGGTTTTAATGCAGTATGTCGCTGTTAAAATCTGCCTGTAATGTTTTCATTGACGATTTTATAATATTTCCTTCATTACACCGCCGTAGCTTCAAAACCGAAGGGTGCTTAACGATAAAAATGATGCTGCTGTAAAGCGCAATCAAATCCATCTAATACGCACCCAAAATTATTTTTGCCCACAAACACGAAGCTTATAATTGCAAATAAAAATAACGCTGCAAAACCTATTTAGTTCAAAGTATCGATTAAAGGGAGTGTGCCTACTCTTTTGAAATGTCAAATATATTTTTCTTTACGGTAAAGAAAGCAATGGTTTGATTATTGGTACAATAAAATTCAAGTCTGAGCCCCTTTAATTGAATTTTGACTTTATATTCTGTTTGGATTTACTTTGTTTCAAAACTCATAAACGATCGTCACTATAAAAAACAGAGTAGCGAAGATGTTACCTATAATGGCGCACTTAGACGATAAACAAACCCCTTATTTGAGAATGTATGGGTTTGTTTTACATGATCAAGGATCTGTTCGGCAGCTGTTATCAGTGCTCACGAGTTGTTTGCTATTCCAGAGCTAAACAATATTATTGCTAGCGTGTAATTTTAGAGCAATGCTTCTAGTTAGCGAAAGCTCTTCTGGCGACCATCGATAATTAAAATTCTTCCAGAATGTGATTGGCGACTTTGAAATATCTCAGCAACTAAAGTGGAATCTGGGAAAATGAAGATATGGGGCCTAAATTCAAGAAAATATGTTCTACAGACTTAGTGTCAACAACTTTCACATGACCAATGTGAGTAGGCACACTCCCTTTAAGTTAGGATCTATTTGCGACGGCAAAACACCACATAACAAAAAGAATTAAAAAGCATGCTTTGCACAAAACGAACCTCCGTTGGGTGGGTGATAAATTGACGGCAATTTATTCGGACTCGCTCGTCCTTCGCCGTTTAAGGCGTCTTACTGGTTTATTATAATGCTAAAAACATTTTTTTTTAATCAAATTTCATTTTCTCCGGCTTATCATGCTCTTGTGATATTTGGAACGAAAATCACAACATAATCATTAGATATACCTATACGTTGATATGAACATAGGGACATGTTAGTAAATGCGATAGCATAGCACTACCACCCGAACCATGGATGAGATATACTACGCATGGATCGGAAATTCGCCGTCTGCGCCTTGTACCATGGGCGACAGCGCCGGCCACATGGGTTCCTGTATGTCGTTCTAAGATAAGCCGCGGCAGTTTCCTGTATGTCGTTTGGTCGGCCACGGGCGGGAGGTTTCCAATCCAGCTGTCATCCATGCCTGAACACCGTAGCTGAGATATTTGTTTCGCCGCACACAACATAGCGCATTCTAGGTATACGTACATATTCCGATTGAAAGTAATTGGAACTACACTTAAATAGGCAATAGCTTCCCAATGATCTGGTTTCATTTCAGCATGGTTCATACACACACCATTGACCCATAGAACATCGCAATCATAGAAAATCAATGTTTCTTTCTAAACAAGTAAACTCGGCCATAACGAGTGCTGACGTCATCGGTTCCAAACTTCCATATGAGCGTGGGCCTTATTAAAGCTATGACCAAAATTTACAAATCAAACTTGAATTACTCGAAGACCAGATAGCTGTGTTTGTGGAAAATACTACTTTCCTAACTTTCACAACGTAGTTACTAACTTGACTATCTCAGGTCAAAACTTAATCTAAACTAAACAAAACAACTAAATAAACTAAATCAAACTTAATCTTATCTAAACAGGTCGGCATCATGCCGACCTGTTTATTGTTCTCAACTCATTAAAAAATGGCTGTATTTCCCATTATTTTTCAACATACAGGAATTCAATACATAATGCACACATGAAACATTTATCTGAACCGTTTTCCCATAATAAATCAATAAACATTTCAGAAAACCGTGATGCATGCAGTAGATTACCTTGGCCCTCTTTGACGACGTATTTAGTGTAGCGATTTGTTGAGAGGTAATTCAACGAGAAGTATAATTCAACATTGAACAGAGCTAAAAGTGTATGTCGCGCTCCCGATAGTGAAGGGAAACACCAATCATGAGCTCCGAAATAAGTACATGTACTTAATTTGTTTTTCCTCCCCCCCCAATAAAAATATAACATGAAATGACCTCTTTTTTAAACTGAGACTATAGATCAATTTAATGTCATACATACTGCTTAAGATAATTATGCAGAAAAAATACATAAAAAGTTTAATCAAAAAAGGTTTAAGGTTAGTTTCCCTTTAACAGTGACGTCACAGCTCTGTTCCGCGCCGAGAGTGCTGAGCCTGACTGTCGCCCTGTCCTAGGTACACTGCACAGCTGAGTGCACCCCCCCACTCACCGGTGCCGCGTGCGCCCGCCGTGCGTGCCAGGCGTGCGTGGATTTCATGGTGTTCCCGCCACGCAAAGATGGCTCATCAAATTGCGAGGCGCCGGAAATGAAAGGTGTGCCATGAGTACTATCATGTGTGCCGACTGTGACCGGCCACCCTCCAGTGAGTGGTTTTATTGTACAGGAGAGACGCGTACCAGTTACATAGACTGAACGCCCATTTATGGTAGTCAATTTGTTACGAGAGAGCGCGAAGCGCTCGAAGCAGGGGCGAAGCGTTCGCTCGTCCTTCCGTGGTGTGTGTGTGTGTGTGTGTGTGTGTGTGTGTGTGTGTGTGTGTGTGTGTGTGTGTGTGTGTGTGTGTGTGTGTGTGTGAAAAAGCTGCGATTATGAGCGGCCCGGCCCGTGGCGACGCTATTGGGAAGCTTATATCTCTGCAACCGCAAGTTTGATTGACAAGCGAACTTCTTTGCTGAGTAGCCCTATCCACCTTACCTTGTTTTAGACCATGAGCCGACTCATATGTGTGACTACCACTGCGCATGGCGCGTGCCGCGTGAGGGGTGTTGACAAATGTTTTCTCGCAAAACTCTGCAACGCCTGGGCCGATTGTGTTCGAATTTAGTGTGGTTAGGTACCTGACACTCAGCCACCGTTTTCCCACAAGTCAGGGGTGCGGTGTCTCTACACGTGTGCACGTGCACACCCCTTTTCTGTATCTCAGGAACGGCTTGGCCGATGGTGTTCAAATTTGGTGTGTGGTTTGAGACCACTCAGCAGCCGCCTTTCCAAAAGTCAGTGGTGGGGTGGCTCTGCACGTGCGCACGTTCACACTCCTATTATTTATCTCAGGAATGGCTGAACCGTTTGTGTTCGAATTTTTGCATGGCTAAGATTCCGTTTCTTTTCTTAAATTGAAGCATGTTTTGTTACTTGACCCATTTATAGACAGAAACACATACATTTAAGTTTTGTGAACAGTTTTATGATCAGAACAGTTCATAAACTGAATCTTTAATGCCACGAGTGCATAAAACGATTTAGTGCATGACCGAATACTGTGTGTTAAGAGCACAAGTACATATTTTTTAAGAGTTCAATGCAGGTTCATTTATACCTGAGGCTTAGCAGTGTATTATCACTTTTGGGAATGTATTAACACTCCAGTTAATACGCGACCTAAGTGTGACGTCATAAAAGTAGCATGGCATACTCAGCTGACGACGTAGTGTTAAAGGCCATAGGCCGTAAGTTGTTCCTCAATTCATCGGAAAACGGCTTAGTTCTTTTTTAGTTATGTGAGATACATCACGTTATAGAAAGACATTTGCTCTATTTTTTTAATAATAAAAATGTAGACTTATTGCAAAAATGAAGCGAAATTAAGTAAAGAAAGAAGACGTTACGTTTTTGGCGCACTTCTGACAAAATATTTCCTCACATAGCGTTTAAATTTGCAGCCGTTACTGCGTCTTTAAATGACGTCATATCACGTATCACTGTTGATTTGTTCACTCTACAGTTGTTTTTCGCATCCAATTTACTTAAATATAGCTCAATTAAAAAAAAATGTATTTATGCTTCCAGGAAAGTTGCTGAAAATTATGACGTATGAGTATCACTCTAACACGAATTACGAAGCAGCGTTTAGCTTAAAACTAGCTTTTAATCCTTCTAAATAATGATAAAAAATAGCCTGATTCCATTCGCTGGGCCTCTCAATTGCGTAAGCTGGAACTCTCATTAACGGGGAAAAGACGATCTTAATTTATCGTGGTCATATCGCCTTAACACACGCAGTCAGATGAATATGCCACGCCGTCAGCTGATTATATCAAATGACGTCCCGACTTAGGTTGCGTATTCACCGCTACAGTTAAGCTCATGGTCAATAGGAAAACAGTCTTCGGCCATGCACCAATAAATTATATCGGCCTAAGTAAGCTATCTATTTTATCATATGTCTGCCTCCGTTTTGAAAACTGCGTAAAGAAAGCTAGGTAAAATGTAATTGCCCGGCGGGCCGAAAGCTCTGACCAACTGCCTTAAAATTTATTTCCAGAGAGCTGAAAACCTTTTGCCACACGCTCGCGCTAATGCTAAAAGCATTCTGAGAGTGAGACATGATAAAATAGGTTTATAAAAAATGAATTTTTACTATTTATTTAAAAAAGAAAAGAAAATGTATTATCAAAACATTACATCTCATCCAGTTTGGGTAATTTAAAACGCTTCAATTACACAAATATACCCAATATCCAGTGGATAAGCCCAGTATCCAGTGGATAATTGTTTTCAGTTCGTTCACAGATTCATCTCATACGCTATAATGTGCTTCGGAAAGGTTAAGTAGATTGAACCGGAAGGTTCTCTAGAGTGATTCTCGAGTCGATTGGAACGTTTCTTACGTATGTAGATACCAGCGTATGTACCAATTTCACGGCTCGCACTATTTCCGGGTGCCGTTAAAAAGGTCTCATCCGCTCCATACGCAGCATGTAAGATTGAGATTATCGACAAGCGGAGACGGAAGTCACCGGAGTAACAACGATGACACTGACAATTTGTCCGGTCACCACTGCGTGAAATCACGGCGCAGGTGCAGCTCAGCGGTAAAGGTAGTCGCTGACGTATCAGCACAGAAGCTATTATTGGATAGTCACATAATTATGTAAAACCGAGAGACGCTTGGAGAGTCTCCCAATAAACGTAACGAAAAACGTGTAATTGGCGCATAGAGGCTTTGTTGTCCTTCAGTTGCCGCCATCACATTCTAAGGAACTTCCCGCTGCCCGGTATCGTCAGGCATTTATGATGGCGTCCTGTCGTGGTCGTTTTTTAGGGAAATGACAGTAGTTCGGTATGCCCAAGGTCATAGGTATGCCGAATGCCGATGCATGCAATGCGGAGTTTCCGTCAGGTTTCAAGAAGGCTGAGGAAGCTGTTGGCAATTGACATCTCTGTGAAAATCACACTTCGATGTCTATTGTCAGACCATTTGTGCAGTGGCACATCAGCAAGTGGGATCAGACATGAGAAGCGTGACAATGTGACAAGGGCTCCGCCACGGGTTTGAATTGGGGGGGGGGGACGTAGATTCATGAGCTCAATGAGATATAGGACTGGGCAGGGGCGCAGCCAAATCTTCAGAAAGAGAGCAAGCCAGTCATGGTGTCCCAAAAAAACTGCCCTTGAATAGGAAAAACTCTACGGATTTCGGCCACTTTATTTTTAGAGGCCCCCTTTTTAAACTTGTGATGAGCTGGATTAGACCAGGACCCTCAGGACCCTCAGAGAGGCCCATGAACCAGGCACATAGCCAGGGTTTCTCCGTGGAGGGGGTGGCGCCTCAAAAGGGCCCTTCCCCCTCGGATCTTCGGAACTGCTGGAATGATCTTAAAAATACAAACGGCATCCAATAGCTCTGGAAAATTTGTCGAAGGAAACCTAATATTGTGGACCTCGGGGGCACCGATGACGTCACAGGCCATGTCAAAGACAAAATGTTTGATCGTGTAATAGTAGTCTAGATGAATGGAATTGCCGTGCGATATTAAACAATTAAACAGTTGATAAATCGGTAGGATTCGTGTGTATTCTAAGTACCATACCACTTCTTAGTACCATTCTAAGCTGTTGATGACCTTAACTCAGGTCAAGGTCATCCGAGGTCACGAGGTCAAACTGCAGATTACAGTCATTAGGCGTTGTAACATATGTTTATGGGTTTGTGAAAAATGACCTTAGAGCATTGTTTCTTCCATAACAATAGAAGGAAAAAGCACAAACAAATTCACTTTGTATGCATGGTAATGTTGTAAAAGTGATATTTTTTACTTTGAAAGGTTAAGTCGGCTATTTTTGACGATATTGACTTCAAAATTGATACACAAATTCACCTGACACGTTTCAATCATATACGTTCCAGTTTTTTTATAATTTTGGTTTGTTTCGAGAGAAAAATTGTAAAGAATTGCTTTCGATGTCCCAAATTGGTAATGTCAATAAAGTATAAACAAAAAATTCGAGATTTCAGTTGGATAACCGAGTCTATTAACAGTCAATTGATATATGACAATTTAGTTTATATAAAACAAAATGTGCTTTTGACAGCGTTTTCCGCAAACCCCTATTCTTCAACAAAAAACGCAGAACATGACTTCACTCTAACGTCATTTCCGGTTGATCTATCATAACCTCATCGCTTTTCCTCGGCCAACATGTGTCAAATTGATGCAAAAGAAGGCGTAGGTACAAGTTTGAAGACGATACTGCTTTTGGTTTAGGAGATATTTCCAAATAACGGGAGGGGCAGAAAATAGACTCCCAGTAATTCGTGGAATTGCGCCGTGGAGCGGCCCGAAACAGGAAATGTTATGCCCTGGATATGCATTTTCCCTCTATGACCTTTATTTATTTATTTTTTCGTTTAACCCACGCCCCACTGGGCCTCGGGATTTTCCACGCCCTTCTGGGGAGTGTTTGAACACCCCCTCACTCTTTCTAATTCGGCTCCTATGGAACGTTGACCAAAATCAAAAACAATATGCGAAACTTCGTCAAAAATCGTCAAAAAATATATTGAATTGCTTCGCTCAGGTCATAATTGAGGTCACCAGAAGTCATTAAAGGTAAAATTTTCCAGTTTAAGGACTTCCCTCCAGAATATCTTGGGAACTATGCTATATAGAAAAACTATGCTAGAGCTATGCTAGACAGGAGCAAACGGAAACAACAATCGAAAACTCTTGAAATTTGTAATATACTTTTTTCCTCCAATTTGAGCTCAGGCCAATAAGCAATAAAAGTCAAAAATGTTTTGTTTTTCACCAAATCACTTTTTACCTAATGAAGATAACACAATACTGTTTACGCCATCGTGTTTGTCTCGTCTTTGAAACACATTCATGTTGACCATGTTAGGTTAACTTAAATTGAACTCTGGTCAAGGTCAAATGGTAACCCATATAGGTTATGAATTTCATTATACAAAGAAAACAAACGGGAAATTTCGCATTGTAAGAGCAGATAATTGTACATGAATTCATAAAGTTTCAATTGACATCACAAATGTCTGGGAAAAGCCGTGTTCGGTTCGGAGACTCAATTACCCAAAACGCACGAAATATTACCGGGTACTACCGGGTAATACAGGGTAAAAATAATCCTTTTCGGTTTCGAAAACGATTATTATTGCTTCCGCGGAGCGCCGGCAAAGTGTTTTGATTTCCAATTTCGTTATCGACATCTAAGGCCCGCCTTAAGATATCCTGTACAACCTGATACCTTACACTGGTGTTCCGAGAGCATCTTGTAACGCTCCTTAATATCTCACTGGCTAGTGTGCAGTTGCTCGTTGGATCCAGCACGGGAGGAGAGGGGAGGCATTTGTTGGCGTACCCTGCTCCCCCCCACACCCCTTGGCGAGTCCACTGCGAACTTTTGTCAGGAACAATGGGCTCACTCTTGTCGCCTGAGGGAGCACTCTTGTCGCCTGAGGGGGCACTCTTGTCGCCTGAGAGGTATACTCTTGTCGCCTGAGGGGACACTCTAGCCGCCTGAGGCCTGAGGGGCACTCTTGTCGCCTGAGGGGCACTCTAGCCGCTTCAGGGGGCACTCTGGCCGGCTGAGGGGGGCACTCTGCTGACCTGAGGGGTTTTGAACATTTTGCACACAAAAAAATGCTGAAATAGGGGCACCCTAAAAATATAGTGGACCAAATCCGTCGAGTTTTCAGATTTGGGTATAGGATGGGGCACCACTGCAATTGATGGCCCCCTCCTTGAAGATTTTCTGGATCCGCCACTGGTAGTGTGTACTGTTTGAGGTGCTTTAAATTTGAGGTTACTGTCATGTGCTCAAAGTTGGGAAAATAGACACTGTCTCCCAACTTTGAAGTTGGAGGGACATGTCCCCCTCCGTCCCCCCGGTGGCGGAGTCCATGCAGTGTGCTGTTTTAGTGTTCAGTCATCAGTGTCGGGCTGGCGTGTACGATTTAAGGATGAACTTTACTCGGTCGGGCTACTGGCTAGTGACGTGCCGGCACTATGAAGCAAATCGACCTCGGAAGTGTTATTGCAAGCGTTATTACGATCATAGACCTACATTGTAAATAAGAGCCGACTCGGACAACTTAGAACAGCAGCTTCAATCTGACACACCGTGACACAGGAGGAAACCCGGCTCGTTAACGACCCGTGACTGCTGAGCAGTGCACAGAGGGAGGATATTCGTCAGTAGTGTACGTTTAGTTCCGCTGCTCAGGTTTTATGAAACCGCTTCATTTACTATGTCTAATTATGCTTGGTCAATATTACTGTAGTGGAACTGGACCTATGTCTGAAAACAGCTCTGCGCAACGCGCATGTTCTTAACGATAAATAATGACTCGGTGAACAATGCCAATGTTCTTGTGAAATGGCCTAATGTGTCTCTCGTTGACTGCCTGCCAGGCCACAACGCTGGGTCTGCAGTCTGCATGGACGTCACATACCTACACAGGAGACTCCTGTCTGCGCGGCGACACCAAACGGAATATTTACCAAGGTACCTACGGCCCGACATGCAGCCAGGCGTCTCGATGAGCTTCCAGAACAGTCCACCGCCGAAGAGCCCTAATTGCGACACGCACTACGCCCCCTTCACACACACAATCAACTATAGCGACACTGACCTTCGCCGTCCCGCTCCAATACAGCGCAGTGGCCAATGGAATGGTGACAATTGAACAGACCTTGACTTCTATCGACTGAAGGGAGCACATCGACAGGACTCAGTAGCCGCACTTGTCACTGGTGTAACACGAAGACCAGGACCACGAGGGAAGGCGGAATATCTTCGTAACATAAACATTGTCATATACCTATAATTACAAAGTAAACCCAGCTTCGAATAAGCATTCGTTGACAGTAAAGTAATCACCCGAGATGTCTAGTTGAATTAAGTGCAGGGCTATCTATTGATATAAATACTGTGGTTATCCTAAAACCGAACTCTAATGAGCCCATACTTTTGTCACACACTCACTCACTCCAATGAACGCGACGATCAGTCTTCTTCAGCGGCGCTCTAGCCGCTCCAGTGACGACTGATAAATGATAATCGGTGACGGGGCGTGCACCATGGACCCACTGGTGTATACCGATCCGCCTATTGTTCTCACCTCCGAAACACGGCGACCGCAGCGCCATCAGACCTTGAACAGGAGCTGCGGGATGGTAACTGATAATGGGTGATCAGAGCAGCACTCTATCCGGTGCCGGTGGCGACGCCGGCTGACTAAGTGACAGGTTTATCAATTCAACAGGGATACTCTGGATATCGTGACCCGAGAAGGAACCCTTTTGCGTGCGAGGGAGCTGTACTTCAACCTGAAACATAGCTCCCTCGCACGCAAATCGCGTCTCGCAACTCTCATGGAAATACACGCAACACTTTCCGCTCGCGTCTCGTCTCGAGCATCCATCCTTGTAACGTGGTTTTTCATCCGTTTTGTTTGGCCCTTTCAACGCTTGAGAAAGGGTTCTCCAACACCACTGGCGGATTCACGGCGCATCAGAGGCGCATCCCCACTCCCGCAGGAATTTGTGGCATTACATACAAGTACCTATACCCCCCGCGCGTTCCTGCACTGAGCGTGAAAGCATTGATCTTAATATAAAACTATGGAAGTTTACAATTTTGCGGGGAAAGATAACAATTTATTGTAAAAATTGCCCTTGCAGCAGTCGAAATCCAGCTATCCACAGTCAAAAACTCAAATATTTCGCGCCGCCTCGCGACAAGTTTCGCAATCGCATATACAAATTTGGTAAATTAATTCCATTCAGTGTCTTGCAGAGGCCCACCGGTCGCTGAATAAGTCGCTAACTTCACGGACATTTAAATTCGACCGTTACCGGACAGTTTTTGTTAGCTTCCAAGGCCGTGTTAGCTTCGTGGAGGATTCGTGTAACAACTTGGCATGTGACTTCAGATTATAGAATCAGATTCATATTCACGCTTCTTCTTGACCAAAGCGTCCTTCACTTAGCTCAGTTTGCTGATAAGTTATACTACGTTGCGTTTTCTCAATCTTGTTATTGTTCCTAGTTTTATGTCCTGTTTTTATCGGTATTTATTTCCATTCAATTAAAACTAAGCTGTCTTTGGTTGTCATATAAGTGCTCAGTTTTTATTCATTGAATGGCATAATACCCATCAGCGTAAAACAAAATCTGTTGCATTAAGTGTATAGTACAAGGCACGTTGAACTCAGCATTCTAAAGCGGTTTTAAAAAGGAGAACTTTCGACACGATATCAATATATTATGCCAGTCATTATGGAACCGCCAAGCTTGTAACACCACGGTGAAGATCAGGCTTCACTTTCAAAAGGACCAGAGGCTCTCAAGGGAGAAGAGTTGCCATTCTCCCAGGTACCACGTAGTGTTGCTCATCCAGCAATGATACTACCTGTACACCTAGGTCTGCTGGTGTGCGTGCTGGCTACTGTGCAGGCCGATTGCCCGGGCGCTCCTTGGAAGGAGTGGAAGGGCCACTGTTACCGTCTCTCCGCCTCGCCCGTCAGCTGGCACGGCATCAGGGCCGACTGCAAGTCTTCCTTCAGACAAGCAGATGTGGCGAGCATCACTAGTAGGGCCGAACATGATTTTATTGTATATGAACTTTCAGGGGACGAGAAGCTCTGGCTGGGCATGCGGTCACACAAGGAGCGCCTCTGGTGGGTAGACAACTCTACGGTGACCTTCACAAATTTCGATAAACTCGCACCCCGGACCAAAGAGGCAAACGATGTTGTGCTGCTGAATGGAGACACTCGCTATTGGGAGCTGGTCTCCTCCTATGAAAACGGTATTAAGCTGCGCGGCCTCTGCAAAATGGCGTCGTGCGACTGTCCCACGGGCTGGAAGAAGGAGAGCAACCGCTGCTACAAGGCGGAGAAGAGGCGCAAGATCGGCTGGATGGAGGCCCGTCAGCAGTGTCAACGCATGGCGCCCACGGCCGATCTCGTCACCATCCGCAGCGCAACAGAAAACAACTTTGTTTTTGGCCTAGCGGCCGGTCAGTACCCGTCCTGGATCGGTCTGAACGACCGGGAGCAAGAGGGCATGTACCGGTGGAGCGGTGGAGGAAACCTCTCGTCATACGACAACTGGCACCGACCGACGTCCCTCGGAATTATACGCAATGAACACTGTGCTGTCATTCGTGAAGACCAAACGTGGGCTGATACTAAGTGTGGAACAACAAACTTTCGCAATGGCTTCGTCTGCGAGCAGCAGATGTGTGGCAGAGACAAGCCGATTCGATCCGAGCCGGCGAGGGGTGGAAGCGCGGTCTGGAGGCCGAGGACGGTGTACGTCGTGTCCCTGATGGCGAGTCGGCAGCGGAACAAGTGCTTCAAAGCCGACGGCGCCGACACCGTTAGCGGCCCAGAGCTCTGTCAACCAGGCAATGCATCCGAAGGCTGGGATCGAATAGTCAGCTCGCTGGAGGACAACGACAGAGCCTATCACGCGGCCAACACACTGCCTCTATGGATAGGCCACGGTGTTCACTTTACAAACTGGCAGCAAGACGACGCCGGCAGTGCAGAGTGTGCCTCAATGCAGACATCTGGCCAGTGGCTTTCGGAGTCCTGTGCGAAGGTACAGCCGGGGTTATGCCAAGTGCCAGCTTGCGTTTCCAAATGTCCCTCCGACTGGTCCGTGTTTGAGGACCACTGTTATCGTGTGGACGACACTAAACGGTCTCTGGTGGATGCAAGAGCCGCCTGCCAGAGTGCTGGTGGACATTTAGCAGTACAGGCCAGAGGTAGAACGACTTCATACAACGTTGGCGTTCCCCTCCACGTTTTCAGAGTTTTCCTAAGGACTGGATTGCAGGTTGCCTTGTTCGGGGCGTCACCGCTGACAACGGGTCTGTTTGGGTTCCTGGAACGACTGTACTACTGGCATAAGCTGGTATGGCAAAAGGGCAGATGAACGGCGTCCAGAAACGTGTGCAATCTTGCTAAAGACTGGACGCTGGCAGTTTGGTGACTGTACTGGCCAGTCCCTCAGATCTGTGTGCAAGCTGGATCCTTGTCGGAAGCAGTTCGGTGCGTTGGATCGCACCGGCTGCAGTAGTGTCGAAGGCACCACCACAACACCTTCTCCCACCACAATTCAACACAAGCCAGTCAAATTCACCACCACTCCTTCTCCCGCAGCACTCACAACGGACCACATTTCAGTCAACCAGCACTCCACAGTTCAGCCAAATGGATGTCCAGTAATGAGCAGGCCTCTGAGTGAGGAGGACTGGTGGTTGTGCCTCAAGGTCCCTTGTCAAATCCCACTTACTTTCCGGGGCTTTCAAACATGCAACAAATAGCTCGAAAAAATTGGATTAAAGTGACGTGCCATTTGATCAAGTTGAGCTATCGAAAGCGGCCTTGGGAATGAAACTGGCCGACGGTCCGCGGACGTTTGGCTGACTTCACCAAGACGCGGGTGGGCTAGTTGGTATTGGCATGACGCGACCAGAGCTGGATCGCTTGGCTGGCAGGTCAAGCCGGGCAGGAGGACACGCTGTGTCTCAATGGACGGGAAAACCGGCGGTCTGGTTGCACGCGATTGTTCAGACAAGCTGCCCTTCTTCTGTGAGGCGAAACACATCATGTAGTGCACTGGACTGTTCGATTAATAAAATTATGTTCTATAAACCTGTGTAAAAAACAATGTCAGTAACCACTTCCCCCTTTAACATCCACACGACATTATGGCGGCATTATAGTGGGCTTTGCGAGGAATAGTTACATTGCAATATTGAACGTTTCGAGCAGCTTCTCTCTTTGTAATGAGCGTGACCTACGCAGTGACGCGCACACCATAACTCCAGTCGAGGCCCTATAACAACGGCTCCAATGGGGTTCGAACCAGAGCTCACCACGTGGATAGCCGGCGGTTATAGCCACTCTGTCATTACACTCGCGCCTAATGGGTTTAGTTATAAATGGGTTAATGGGGTATTCCGCGTGTATGACAGCGGCGTGTCTTTCACGCAGTGCAGTAGTGCACGGTGCACGGATCTGCGATCGTAGTCTTCCAAAGAGATAATTCCACTCAGACAGATGACGGACTTTGAACTCGCCGACAGTGCTTAATTGTATATTTCACCTACCTCCTGACATCCAGTTCACGTTCACAACGAGCATTGATCTAAGCCACAATCACATACATCGCGGTTCCACACAACAGATCTCAGTGCTTTTCAAGCACTTATGACGTCACTGGTGCTCTTGACTTTACATAGTTGTAGCCCGTCACATCATGTTGACGGTCTTGGTCTGTCAGCGATAATTGGCTGATCTGCCGCCGACGAAAGCCATAGCAAGCCACTGGTCAACAACACATCGACCTTTGCTCGCATAGGACGCCAGAGTGACGGGGCTGACCGAAAATGAGCTCACGTATCACCGACCGCTGCTGACGTCAGCAGACCACTGCTGCTGACGTCAGCAGGTCTGACGTTTCGCGCCTGGCGCTGGCAGTTACATCATTCCCGCGTCACCAACACCTCGAGAGTCACGAGTTAACGATGTGGTCGCCTATCGGCAGTCCGCGTGTTGGTGACACCACGGGTCAACACATGCGTCCGTCAGCTCTGGGCCGAACACCGCCCCCCTCAGTTGGGCCTGGTGATGTCTCCTTTCAGTGACGTCACGCGTCCGTCAGCTCCAGTCTGAACAGCAACCGTGTTGGGCGTTGGAAACGTCAGCCACTGCTAATTCCTGGCCCGAAGTCAGTCCCCAGCTCTGCAGGCGAAAACGCCGAACACACTGCGTCAGTCCTCCACAGTCCAACACACTGCTAGCACTACTGCGGTTAGCTCTGTGTGTATATGATCATGTCACGATTCAATCATAATCAACGCGTTCAAATAGAATGGCAACCACACTCCTACTGCAAAGGGATGAAAATAAACAACTTTTTATTACAGATACCAGTTTTGTGCCATGATCAGCTCGAAAACGTAAAGCATTGCTTTATCTGTTACACATTATTTGTTAATCGAAAGTGTGGCTGACAGGTGGTCTAACATATTCAGTTTCATTTAAAACAAGGTAATGATCAAAATCCATACATAAATGTCCCCCTCCACCCGATACGAGCTCACACCTTCCCCGCACCGGTCCTCACCGGCGAGCGTTTTATTGAGGGTTCGGTCGGGTGCGCTCCTCTATGCTGGGTACAGTGGCCATGTAGAGCGTGCGGTTGCGTCCGTCGCTGGCGGTGGTGGTCATGACGCCTGGCTCCTTATCTGGTACGCGGCGCGTTGCGGAGGAACTCAGAACACCGCCTCCAAGACGGGCTGTCGGAGGAAGAACTTCAGAGCGGAACGGCCGCTGGCTGCACGCCGTGCACGAACGCCCTGTGGGTCACCGGGTCACCGAGATAGGCAGCGTCACCGGTACACCGAAATAGTCAGAGGTCAAACAGCGGGGCAAACTCAGCATGATTTCCTGTGCCCATCACCGGGTCACGAAGATAGGGCAGAGGTTCAACAGGCGGGGCAAACTCTTAGCATGATTCCTGTGCCATCACCGGTCACCGAGGATAGGTCAGAGGTCAACAGCGGGCAAACCAGGCATGAATTCCATGTGTCATCACGGGTCACCGAGATAGGTCAGAGGTCAACAGCGGGCGCCAACTCAGCAAGCATATCCTTGTGTCATCACCGGGTCACCGAGATAGGTCAGAGGGCAACGCGGGGGCAAACCAGCATGATTTCTGTATCATCACCGGTCACCGAGATAGGTCAGAGGTCAACAGCGGGGCAAACTCAGCAATGATTTCTGTGCCATCACCGGGTCAACGAGATAGGTCAGAGGGGCAACAGCGGGGCAAACTCAGGCATGATCTCCTCGTGCCATCACCGGTCACCGAATGGTCAGAGGTCAACAGCTGGGCAAACTCAGCATGATTCCTGTGTCATCACCGGGTCACGAGAGAGTCAGAGGTCAACAGCGGGGCAACTTCCAGCATTGAATTACCGTGCCATCACCGGGTCACCAGAGAATAGGTCACAGGTCAACCAGCGGGCAAATCAGCATGATCCTGTGTCATCACCGGTCACCGAGGATACGTTCAGGGTCAAACAGCGGGGCCAAACTCAGCCTGATCCTGTGCCATCACCGGGTCACCGAGTAGGTCAGAGGTCAAAGCGGGCAAAATCGCATGATTCCTGTGTCATCACCGGGTAACCAGATAGTCACGAGGTCAACAGCGGGCCAAAACTCAGCAGATTCCTAGTGTCATTCACCGGTCACCGAGATAGGTCAGAGGGGCAACAGCGGGGGCAAAACTCAGGCATGATTCCTGTGTCATCCACCGGGCACCGAGATAGGGTCAGAGGTCAACAGCGGGGCAAACTCAGCATGACTCCTGTGCCATCACGGGTCACTCGAGAGAGGTCAAGGTCAACAGCGGGGCAAACTCAGCATGATTCCTGTGTCATCACACGGGTCACCGAGATAGGATCAGAAGGTCAACAACGGGCAAAACTCAGCAATGATTCATGTGTCATCACCGGGTTCACCCGAGATGGTCAGAGGTTACAACACGCGCAAAACTTCAGCAAGATTTCCTGTGCCCATCACCGGGTCACGAGATAGGGTCAGAGGTCAACAGCGGGCAAACCAGCATGATTTCCTGTGCATCACGGGCACCGAGATAGGTCAGAGGGGCAACAGCGGGGCAAACTAGCATGATTCATGTGTCATCACACGGGGTCACCGAGATTAGGTCAGAGGTCAACACGCGGGGGAAATCAGGGCATTTTTTTTCCCGTGCCATCACCGGGTCACCGAGATAGGTCCAGAGGTCAACCAGCGGGGCCAAATCAGCATGATTCATGTGTCATCAACGGGTCACGAGATAGGTCAGAGGTCAACAGCGGGATAACTCAGCTGATTCCTGTGCCAATCACCGGGCACCGAGATTAGTCAGAGGGGCAAAGCGGGGCCAAACTGCATGACTTCATGTGTCATCCAACCGGTCACGAATAGGTCAGAGCGTCACAGCGGGGAACAAACTTCAGCATGATTTCCTGTGCAATTCACCGGGTCACCGAGATAGGTCAGAGGAACAGCGGGGCAAACTCAGCAATGTGCATGTGTCATCAGCCGGGTCACCAGATAGGTCAGAGGGTCAACAGCGGGGCAACTCAGCCATGATTCCTTGTTGCATCACCGGTCACCGAGATAGGTCAGAGGGGCAACAGCGGGGCAACTCAGCACTCGATTCATGGTCATCACCGGGTCACCGAGATAGGTCCAGGGTCAACACGGGCAAACTCAGCATGATTCCTGTGCCTCCACCGAGTCACCGAGATAGGTCAGAGTCAACAGGGGGAAACTCAGCATGATTCATGTGTCACAAGCCGGGTCAACCGAGAATAGGTCAGAGGTCAACAGCGGGGCAAACTCAGCATGATTCCGTGCATCACCGGGTCACCGAGTAGGTCAGAGGGGGCAACGCGGGGGGCCAAATCAGCATGATTCATGTGTCATCACCGGGTCACCGAGATAGGTCAGAGTCAACAGCGGGGCAAACATTCAGCATGATTCCTGTGCATCACCGGGTCACCGAGAATAGGTTCAGAGGTCAACCAGCGAGGGCAAACTCAGCATGATTCTTGTGTCATCACCGGGTTCACCGGAAGTCAGAGGTCAACAGCGGGTGCAAACTCAGCATGATTCGCTGTGTCATCACCGGGCGACCGAGATAGGTCAGAGGTCAACAGCTGGCAAATCAGCATGATTCTGTGTCATCACGGGTCACGAGGATAGGTCAGAGGTCAACGCGGCAAAGCCTCAGCATGATTCCTGTGTCATCACCGTCACGCGGAGATAGGTCAGAGGACAACAGCGGGGCAATCCTCAGCATGATTCCTGTGGTCATCACCGGGCTCACCGACATTAGCGTCAGAGTCAAACGCGTGAGTAAAAACTCAGCAATGATGTCGATGTGTTCATCACGGGTCACCGAGATAGTCAGAGGTCAACAAGCGGGCAAACTTCAGCATGATTCCTGTGTCATCACCGGGTCACCGAGATAGGTCAGAGGTCAACAGCGGGGCAAACTCAGCAAGATTCCTGTGTCCATCACCGGGTCACCGAGATAGGTCAGAGGTCAACAGCGGGGGCAAACTCAGCATGATTCCTGTGTCATCACTGGGTCACCGAGATAGGTCAGAGGTCAACAGCGGGGCAAACTCAGCATGATTCCTGTGTCATCACCGGGTCACCGAGATAGGTCAGAGGTCAAACAGCGGGCAAACTCAGCAAGATTCCTGTGTCATCACCGGGTCACTGAGAGAGTCAGAGGTCAACAGCGGGAAACTCAGCATGTTCCTCGTGTCATCACCGGTCACCGAGATAGGTCAGAGGTCAACCGGGGCAAACTCAGCATGATTCCTGTGTTCACCGGGGCACCGAGAATAGTCAGGAGGTCAACAGCGGGGCAAACTCAGCATGATTTTCCTGTGCCATCACCGGGTCACCGAGCATGGTCAGAGGTCAACAGCGGGAGCAAACTCAGCATGATTCGCGTTCATCACCGGTCACCGAGATTAGGTCAAGAGTCACAGCGGGGCAAACTTAGCAGATTCCTTGTCATCCACCGGGTCACCAGATAGGCTCAGAGGTCAACAGGGCAAACTCAGCATGATTCATGTGTCATCACGGTCACCGGAGATAGGTCAGAGGTCAACAGCGGGGCAAACTCAGCATGGTTCTGCGCCGCGGTCCGAGGGAGAGGAAAAAATTATTCAAATATTACACCAAAATGATCACCATACATTGAGCTTTCCCAACACCAAAGGGAAGTATAACAGTAACAAATTTCCGATTGATTTCAATGGCATTCTGACGAAGAACGTTTTACTTTCTATTTTACTGATGTTACTACTTTTTTTCTTATCTGAATTCTGCCGGTGACTGGAATTGTGCGATCGGATGGTGGGGTCAGGGCCTGCGCAACAAACTTAACTTAGCGTGGGTCCTGATCTCGGAAATCCATCCCATCAAAACATTCGGACTAAATTAATTAAAAACAAAATGTAGCACAATCTTATCAATAGGAAGCGTTACAAAATATTAAGAATGATATTGGGACTTAAGTTTTTTTTTTAGGACTGCTTTCGGTCACTTCGGCATCCTTTGCAATAGTACTGTAAACGTACGTTTTTCTCGTGTTCGTATGTGTAGCTGTAGATGCCATCAGCGTCGTTGAAGATCATGTAGTTGTTCATGGGCGCTGCGCAGCTGGTGGCGAGTTTGAACACCTCCGTGGCGCAGGCGGCGGCTATCACAGCGTTCGTGGAGGCCACCGCCGGTATGATGTGCTTCACGACACCCTGTCGGGGGCAAACAGACAGTCAGAGGGCAGCCGTCATACATCTGATACACAATACGTCATACATAAACGGGTCAGAGTGAGCAGTTAGACAGAGTGGTCAGTCAGTCAGATGTCAGACGTCATACGTCAGAGGTAAGACTCAACGGTGAGCTGTCAGACGTCAGCAGTCAGACACCAAACGTCGGTGGCCAGGAGTCAGACGTTGGACGTCAGCAGTTGTCAGCGGTCAGATATCTGATGTTAACGGTCAACCATCATCAGTAGCCACCTCATGCTGACTGTTTGGTTTTGAGGTTGGATTTGACAATTTAGTACCAGGCCATGGTCCGCATCGTCAGCGGTGTGTGACAGACGCAGACAACACTGACTCACTACACCAACTTCGACACATCCCTTCCCACGCTAACCACTCCCACACCACCAGCTCACCACACATCCCCTGCGCCTCAAACCACCAAAGTTCCTTCACAACCACGAGTCTTGAACCCGCACCTGCGTCAGCCGGTAGTCGACACCAACGATGCCGTACTCCGCGGCGCACTCCGTGCCCTCTCGAGGATCCAGCCGATGTGCGCCGGGTCGTCGCCGTCGATGCCGGCGCCGTCGCCCCACGGGTTCTCCTTTTGCCAGAGCAGCAGCCGGACGTACTCGATACAGTGTTCCGGCAGGCGCGGCGTGTGCTCGATCGTACACAGCGGGAAGTTCCGCTGTGGAGACACGGTAGTCGCTCTAGTCAGGCGAATGGCGATCATGCGGTGAATGGGAATTAGAGGTGTCACTTTTCAGGCTTGTGGCTACCCGACCCGACCCACAAACCCCCTTCAACTACCCACCACTATGAACCATATAGGGCTGCCAGCTACCCGCAAGTACCCACAAATAAATTTGTCCAATCAATTATGTCTGACATTAGACTCATTTTTTTAATTGCCTCACTGTTTTGTATTGATCCCTGGCCTCACTTACAAGATTATCTTATTTGTTCAAGCATCCCAATTCCCATCAAAATCCTCTTTTCAATTATTTAATATTATAAAAATTCTGCTACCCACCAACTACTCCACTGCATCCAAAAATTTCGTTGTGCTACCCGCTACTACCCACGTGGGTAGTAACTACCCGCAACTGGTGGGTAGGTGGGTAGAAAGGTGGCACCTCTAATGGGAATGTGCCGTCTCGTGTTTGTCATCAGAGCGGAGGGATGTTTGACCTTCACAGAAATGCGACACAACTAGCTTTCTGACGTTCCAGAATTAAACTGGGGTTTGTTGTAATACTACATTCCAGATTCAGACAACGATCTAGTGTGATAACTATAACTAATGTGATAACCATAAACTTGGCTCAATTGGTGAAAACTGACGAACAAAAGGTTCACAAAGATACATTGGCTGTTATTCTGCGCAGATGGCGCTGCAGGTGTAGTGTTCTGACCTGCGGCGGATAGAGATCGAGCATGCACTCGACGCATGAGGACATTCCCGGCAGGATGACGCGGGCGTTGCCTTTGAAGCCCTCCGTGCCGCCGTCCACCAGCGGGATCACAGACGACTGGTCCAGCGAGCCGTCCACCTGCGGGATCACAGACGACTGGTTCAGAGAGCCGTCCACCAGCGGGATCACAGACGACTGGTCCAGAGCGCCGTCCACCAGCGGGATGGTCAGAGGCGCCGTCCACCAAGCGGGATCACAGTGACGACTGGTCCAGAGAGGCCGTCCACCAGCGGGATCAACGACGACTGTCCAAGCGCCGTCCCCACCAGCGGGATTCACAAGCAACTGGTCAGAGGCGCCGTCCACCAGCGGGATCACAGACGACTGGTCAGAAGCGCCGTCCACCAGCAGGATCCACAGAAGACTGGTTCCAGATGAGCCGTCCACCAGCAAGGATCACAGACGATGGTCCATGAGGCCGTCCACCAGCGGGATCAACGACGACTGGTCCAAGAGAGCCGTACCACCAAGCGGGATCAAGACGACTGGTCCAGAGACCGCCCACAAGCGGGATCACAGACGACTGGTCAAGAGCCGCCCCCAGCGGGACTCACAGACGACTGGTCCAGAGAGCCGTCCACCAGCGGGATCACAGACGACTGGTCCAGAGAGCCGTCCACCAGCGGGATCACAGACGACTGGTCCAGATCGCCGTCCTCCTCGTAGCGCAGCAGCGACACCAGCAAACCTGTCTCACACACATACAATATATTCAAACACAATATAGTATTCTATTCTTAAATAAACTCTGAAGTCTAACACATCTGATCGGACATAATCGAAAAAAATAACAAAGGCTACCACACGCCACTGTGTGAGTCCCCCAAGCACCTAGCTCAGTCATCTTCCACTACCACCACGCTGCACCACAACCCCCACTCTACCCTCCCACCCACCACAATCTAACCACCCACCGTCAATCCAGCGTCGCGCCAGGATCGAGTCCAGTCCACACACGACCACGTGGAACTGGCGGTAGAAGAGCTCGTCGTAGTCCTGGATCTTACAGTAGGGCGGCGTGACCGTACAGCCGGGCACACGGCCGTGGATGAACTGGGCTGCCACCACCGCCTTGGGCCTGCCCACGTCGTGCTGTCGGAACAGGAACTGCCGGTTCAGGTTCGACACGTCGATCGTGTCCATGTCGATGACGTCGATCATGCCGAAGCCCATGAGCGCCAGGTCCTTGAGCAGCTCGCAGCCGAGCCCGCCGGCGCCGACCACCAGCACTCGCAGTGTGTCACGCAGCAGGTCCAGGATCTCGGTGGAGGGAGTGAAGTCTGGGTGTGCCAGTGGGCCGGGACGGGTCAGCAGCCGCTGAAGGTGGGTCCAGTGACCAGCCGGCCGCGCACTGCCACCGCCACCGCTGCCCTCCACCTCCATCGCTGTCAATGGCTGGGGAAACAGGTGCAGTATGGGTGACAGTTCAGGAAACAAACCCAGTCTTGTAGGTCACAGCTGGTGAGATGGACCAATAGTAGGTCACATGTCTGGAATTGCACCCAGTACAGGAAAACGGCTGGTGAAACAGCCTAGAGTCTGTCACAACTCACAGCTGGGGATACTGGTCACTGGGGAGATCACAGCTGGGGATACTGGTCCACTGGGGAGGTCACAGCTGGGATACTGGTCACTAGGGGAGGTCACAGCTGGGGATTTACTGGTCCACTAGGGGAGGTCACAGCTGGGATACTGGTCACTGGGGAGGTGACAGCTGGGGATACTGGTCACTGGGGAGGTCACAGCTGGGGATACTGGTCACTGGGGAGGTCACAGCTGGGGATACTGGTCACTGGAGACGAGGTCACAGCTGGGGATACTGGTCACTGGGGAGGTCACAGCTGGGAGATACTAGTCACTGGGGAGGTCACAGCTGGGATACTGATCACTGGGGAGGTCACAACTGGGATACTGGTCACTGGGGAGGTCACAGCTGGGGATACTGGTCACTTGGGAGGTAGCAGCTGGGATACTGGTCACTGGGGAGGTCACAGCTGGGGATACTGGTCACTGGGGAGATCACAGCTGGGATACTGGTCACTGGGGAGGTCCCAGCTGGGATACTGGTCACTGGGGAGGTCACAGCTGGGATACTGATCACTGGGGGGTCACAGCTGGGGATACTGGTCACT